>CM076846.1:142285348-142509610 GCA_039519185.1 Astragalus membranaceus | reverse complement strand
GGGCGCACGGTCCGTGCGACCTGTGTCTGTTACACAATTCCTCTTATTTCTCAATTCCGCTTTCCGTTTTCGCCCGAAATCGATTCCTAATTCCGATCACCTGAAACTCAGAAATTTTCCAGAACACATATATATATTTCCAGTAGTACATAATTCATTTCATTTCAATGATTTGAACAAAATCTCATTAAACCGTAAAAATACCGTTTTGACTCAAAAACGCTTTTCGATTCTAAGTCCTTCGAAAACCGAATAGTTGCCTTATCATTTGAAACAATTGCAGTTTTCAGAATTCAGGAAAAATGTCCCTAATCCGTGAGTAGAACTCACCCGTGATATCGAAATTCGAGAGTCGAGTCGAGAGCGAAGTCACCGAAACGAAAGTACACGAACGATCCCCGCTAGAGCTCGAACCGATTTCCAAAACAGCGACCTCCACCACTAGAGCAACTGGAACAGCAACCTAATCTTTCACAACCCTTCCAAATCGAATTGCAAGCTTGATGTTTCCTCCTCTTAACAGCAAGACTGCACATGCAAGTCATCAACACATAGCTCCACCATTTTCATCACTTGGAGCTTCATGGGCATCAATGGAGATGAGGGAAAGAGTGAGAATCAGGCTTCAACAATAGGCTCATTGAATTCAGAATTGAAAATGGAGTGGGATGGAAGAGAAACCACTTACATGCACAAGGATTTGAGATGGGTCCCTCCTTCCTCCTCTTCCTCCTCCTCTACGCCTCCTCCTTCTCTTTTCTTTCTTATTTTCAGCTTTTTCTCTTTTCTTGCTGAAATGAAGAGTGACTAAGTGTGAGGGTGAGGCTGGTCAGGTGGGTATATGGGCTGGGGGTTTAAATGATGGGGAAAAGACCAAACTACCCCTAGTCCATTAAGTCATAGGTTAGGTGTCAAAATTTTCTCTTCGGCACAAAACTTCTCGATTAAATTCGGTTCCGATCCGGAATTCCTCAATTCCTTCGGTTCATAATTAATTATAACCTTCATAATTATAGATAAATAACTAGGGTATGAAAAGACAGATTTGCCCTTCGGCCCCAATTCCTGATTTTACTATGAATAGGCCACCCTTTAATGGAGAATAGGTTTTCTTGATACCTTTCTCGACGTATTAATCCCTGAGACCCGACCAACTATTCCCACAAATAATTACTCGGTCCTAGGCATCATAATACGAGTCTTTTAAAAATTAGGGATGTTACAGATTGGTAAACATGATTGTCCACCAAAGTCATCCTTTTCATGCTTATCATACTCTCGAACTTCTATTCGGAGCAAAGCTAGTTCTGGAATTGTCAAAGGAAATTCAAACTCTTCGTCCCATGCGGGAAACCAATTATCTTGAATTACTTTCGTCTTCTTATTGGCGTTATCAGCTGGTACTCCAACAATGCAAACCTGTAAAATGTAATATATACAACTATTACTTCAACTGAAATATATGAACAGACTCAATGCCTATGCAAACAACTCACTAAGCTTCAATGTTGGAGCCACACAATCATGAAAGGAGGATGGGTTCCCATTTAAAATATGTGATAAGATACAATATTGTCATTTACTTAGAGGAAGTGGGTTCATTGAACTGATCCAGTGACTGCTGGATATAGAAAAACTGATTGAACTCCTTTAGCATCTAGATGCTTAAAAGTATTCGCAAAAGTAGATACTAACAGAAGCAAAAACAAACAGAATAAATGTCCTTTAGGTTTATTGAAGTAGCAGATAACACTAACAGAAGTAAGTTTCTGATATAACCATCAAACCATTCACGGATTATAAGCATCAAACCAACTACTTCATTTCAATCATGTTCAAATCAGTTAAAATTATACAGTACAACTTAAATTTTGCAACATAAATGATTCAGTGGGGAGTGACTTAGCAGGGACATAGGCAGGAACTTTAACATGTCTACTTGTAATATATGAGCATGCATATTCATTTATCATGATTTCAACACATCAACTAGACAAACAACACTAAAATAGCTAGGGGAAAAGGAGAGGAACTCACATGCAAGTAGATCCATAATCAGCTCCAATATCACTGCTATGCCGCTCTCCATTTTCCTTTACGAACTTGTCCTCATTCTCTAGGATACCCACTTCTTCCTTTTCATAAGCACAGTAGATACATCTTTCTCCACAACCGAGGGAGATATTAATTCAGGTGGAACTAAAATCAGAGATAAAAACACATTATACAAATTACCCAAATACTGAAAACAGAAAGTATGTTTTCCTGTCGATCGATAACAGTTTCGACGATTTTCAGGTATAGTTTCTATAACAGTTTTGGGAAATCGTCGAGTTTCTATAACAGTTTCTCTTCAGGTACAGTTTCTATGACAGAATGCGATAAACTTAGGAATATGAAGATGGCATATAAGTATAGCTTGTGTTAGCAAAAAGAGTTCTTCTGCAAAGTTATTTTTGTTTTGGTTTGCAAAGCTGCAAAAGAAGAAGAAATGCTTCCAATCCATATATAGTACAATATTAGAATTAACCAACATTTTCATCTATTTGGTCAGAAAGATTGTAGAATAATGCATGCAATTAGTTGAGGAACCCCAATGCCTTATTGGCACTTAAACAGGAATTCCCACAAACTAGCATGCAATGCATATTTCTAGATAGGAACAAATTTTAGTTAATAATATCACAAAACAAATAACCAAAAAATTGTAGACGTATTATGTAACTACAAAGCACAATAGAAGGCAATGAAGGTTAGTTACTAAATACTAGGTGGACCTGAAATGGAAGATGGGGTGGTGTTATAATTAGGAAAATGTGAGTGAAAGTTTATTGAGGGTAGTCTGCTTTTATAATACCCTTAAGAAAAAGAATGAAAGTGAGAAGTTTAAAACATGTATAAATATGACACAACTAATTAAACTCAAATTCAAAATCAAAACAAGTGTTGAATCAAATTGTTGGATTCAGTGAACAAATAAGAACAACAAATGTTGATGTTAATTACCTTTGAAATAATTTACCTGCCAGACTCAATCAAAATCTGTAAACCCAATGTTGCCATAACTGACGCAAAAACAATAATACCCTGCATTGAAACCAATAAGCATGTTCTTGTGTTAAGCACCCAATTACTTAAATATCCAATTATTGTAAGTTGGAAAACTATAGGTTGGAAAATCATAAGTAAGTACATTTTCATTATCATATATACTAATTAGCTAGGAAAATTATAGGTTGGAAAATAAATAAATAAATCAAATTCACCTTAATCTCTTGTGTATTTCGGAGATCCGGGTTTGTAATGATTTGGCTTGATAACTTAAATCCCGCAGAGAGCCTGTTAGTAAAAGATATAATAAAGCCAGTGCAAAGCCACCATTCAGTAATCTGAACACACCTAACATGAAGTTCAAATCCAGTGCAATGCCACCATTCAGAAATCACCTGGAATATACTTGAACAATACAATGCCCAATTATCAGAATCCACCAAAGTAGATGCATGCCTAAGAGCATGTGATACCCAGTTAATAATTCTGAAAATCAGGTAACATAAATGAAAATACAATGTAACATTGAGTAGAATAATGATTTATTACTCATAGAGTGGTAGTTCCTCAATCCAAGTAATAGTGAAAAATAAGGCAAATGTGCAAATGATCCCGACGCAACAATAAAAAACAGCTACACTTCATATCAGGTTTAAAAAATTCAAAAAAAATGTCAAATAACTTTATAAACAGAAAAATGTCAAACTGAATTTACGAAACTTAGCAATTCAGAAAATTGATTTTGCAAAAGCATAACCACAACTTGTCATACCCCAATTTTGTCCGGCTTAGGTCCAAACCCTAATTTTCCACACAAAAATAAATTATGCATTTTGGATCCTAGAAACCGCTCCAAAGTTTTCGAAATCATTTTTAGGGTTAGAATGCACTTTCTAAGAAATTAGGGTTTTGAAAAATATGTTATGCATGCATGGCAAGCTTTGGAAAATATTTTATGCATGCATGGCAAAGACCCAAAAGCATTTTTGTGGAAAGCAAGAATTGATTTCTATTTTGTTCCAAAGGCCAAGAATCGATTTATAGTATATTGCATAGGCCTTGAAATCGATTTTCAGGCTCTTCCATAGGCCATGAATCGATTCCTAATTGTTGTAACTAAGTGAAGAATCGATTTTTACCTATTTAGGATGTCCTGAAAATCGATTTCCCTCTTCTTGCATAGGCCTAGAAATCGATTTTCAGGCTCTTCCATAGGCCATGAATCGATTCCTCATTGTGTTAACTAAAGCAAGAATCGATTTTCACCTATGAAGAAGGTCCTGAAAATCGATTCCTCTTGTTTTCAAAGGAGCCAAGAATCGATTCTTTATTATCTCCAAAGGCTCAAGAATCGATTCCCACTATTTTAACTAAAGCAAGAATCGATTTTCACCTATGCAAAAGGTCCTGAAAATCGATTCCTGTTGTTTTCAAAGGAACCAAGAATCGATTCTTTATTATTTTCAAAGGTAAAGAATCGATTCCTACATATTTCCAAAGGCTCAAACAATCGATTCATCCTTGCAATAAATGTTTTTTAAAAATTCTACGCCTATAAATAGGCAGCTTCAAAATCACATTTGGAGGAGGAGACTTCACGAGGTCAGAAAAACAGACACAGCTCACAAGATCAGAGAGAAGAATTGCTACACACATTTTTTCACAAGATCTGGGAAGACAACTCTCGCAAATCTCATTTTCCAGTTCTCCGCTTCATTTTTGTTCTTCAGATCTGTAATATCTGCCTTCATCAGAGGTATTTCTGTTTTTATATTTGTTAAAATTCAATCATTCTGATCCATGCCAAAATTGCCCTATGTGATTTAATTTAGCTGTAGTGTCCTTGTTGATGATGAACCACATGATTCCCACTTATGCCTAGTGCATCATTTTCTAAGTGGTGAAGATGGTCTCAGATGATTCAACCTTCCCCTTTCAAACTCTTTCAAAAAACATTTTTCATTAGAACTACGTCGCTTTGATTCCCGTTTGGGATACGTAGGAGCGAGCCACGTTCTCGTCAAGCGCAACAAATAAAAATTCTTTTCACCCCCCTAAACCAATCATTTTCATAAAACAAACAAAATCATTTTCAAACCCATTGTTGCTAGTAGCTCATCAGAGCCTTTTGTTCGTTTAGCTATTAGTGGCAATGTCCTTTTCTCATAAGAATAATAAACGGTGATCCATCATAACCTTTGTTAGTTTGATCACCGTACAAATCAATCTCTTTCGAAAATCAGTTTCAAAAAAGATAATAAAAACGAGTTGTTGTCAATAGTCTATCAGAACCTTTGTTCGTTTGACTAGCAGCACAACTCTCTTTTTCTGAGTATTTAGTGGTGATTCATCATAGCCTCTGCTAGTTTAATCATTTACTAATGCTCGTCCTATTTCAAAAACTCACTAAAAAAGATAAAAAACAAAAACTTTTCAAAAAGAACCAAGAACTACGTAGCTTCGAATTCTCCATCGCACCGGGAGATACGTAGGAGCGGGCCATGTCCCGTCAAGCACTTTTTCCTAAAAACCCTTTTTCCCCCCTTTCTCGCAACAAATAAGATTTCCAGTAAGTTTTCTCATTCGTCTTCAAACAAGAAATAAATAGGCAAATCTAGGTATTTTTCAAATCAAACGTTAAAACCACACATTTAATTAGAGGTTCCCTTTCGGTAGAAAGGACGTGCGCGGTGCTAACACCTTCCTCGCACGTAATCGACCCCCGAACCTATATCTCTAGTTTTCAAAAGACCATCCGCCTTGTCCAAAAGACCTTTTTTCAATGTTTTGGTCTTAAAATTAAAATATTGGTGGCGGCTCCAAAATTATTCCACGTTGTACATTGAGAAACCCAACCGGGGATTTTTCGGGGTGCAACAGCTGGCGACTCCACTGGGGACACTTTTTTTAAAAAAAAAAGACGAGGGTCAAGCCTAACTAATTTAAATGTGTGGTTTAATGTATTGTTGATTTGATTAAAACCTTGTTTGCCTTTATTTCTTATCATTGATTGTAGGCGTATGCATTTGTGTTCTTCTATGTTTGTTCCCTGTCTCATCTTTTATTCCTTTTCTTTTTATATGTTTATGCCCATGCATTCTTCCAACCCCCATGTTCCCTTCTTTCTTTGCTCCTTTTCTTCAAGGTAAGCTCATGCATTTCTCCCCAATTCTATCATGTCCCTTCTTCTCAGCTCCCTTTCTGAAGTAAGTAATGTGTTTGTCGTTGGTACCCTAGGCTAGTAGTATTTGAATAATATTTGAACCATAGGGTAGACAACATGCTATTATCTGGACTGCTCTGGTTTTCATTTCAGGTGGGGGTAGTGCTAAGGAAAATGCCCTTCACACACACTACACTTGTACCCCGAGATTATATGATTAGAGAAAAAGACCATAACCCAGGTCTGTTAGGATACCATAGGATGAGTGGATTCGAGTAGTGGGAGCCCATCAGGACCTTTGTCCGTTTGGCTACTCGCGAAAGTTTCAATCAGAGTTGTGCTCTTCCACGATCCCTTGTACCTAGCAGTTTGCTGCATTTACAAGGAATTTCGTGAAAGAGACAGTGGCTCTGATGACCTTTGTGAGGGTGTGAATAGAGCCACATGAGAAGATTACCCCTAAAATGCCTTAGATCATAGGTTTCTTCCCTTTTAGGTCACAAGGGCTTTCCAAATTGTGTGTTGCATCGTTGCATTCAGTTCAATCATTTTTTCCTTCAGAATTTTTGAAAATCAAAAAAAATATGCTTTCCCTTTTCAATAAACGCCTACATGAGGTGGCATATAGGGTGAAAATTTTCAAATCACCACCTGTAAATATCCTCTTTCTGCAAAAACACAAAAAAAAAAAGAAGCATCCTTGCATCATCGCATCATTGCATCACTGCATCATTGCATCATTTGCATTGCATAAAATTCCAAAAAAAAACCATTCATATTGCATTCCCTTTCAGTACATAAAGATAAAACAAAAAAAAAAAAAAAACAATTATCATCTGCATAGCATAAACATTTCATTTATAATCATGCAAAAAAATCCTCGTCAAGTTCATCCAAGATGAGACTTTCATGCATAAGCATTATTTCAAAAAAGACACAGTAGAACTACGTAAGCTTTGATTCCTCACTACAATGGGGATACGTAGGAACGGGCCAGACCCCGTCAAGCACATTTTTCTAAAACCTTTTTTCCAATAAATCATTTGCATCTCCAATTAATTTTCAAAATCATGTTCCAAAACTAAAAAACAAAAAAAATCATTGTTAGCATCATGCATTTCATTGCACAAAAATGAAAACAAGAAAGCATTTCGTTCATAATCATGAATAAAAATCATCATCAAATTTATTCAAAATGTAGCATTCATGCATCATTTCATTAACCTCATCACTTTAGTTCGAATACATCATTCCTCCATACATGCATCTTTCAAAAAAGGAAGGGGTGTTGGCATTTCATACTTCGCCTTGCCTTTAAAAAAATAATAATAATAATAATAATAAAAAAATCATCATTTAGAAAAAAGCATCATTCCTGCATCTTTCATCATTCAAAAGAAAAAGGAGGCATCAGCATTTCATATCTTGTCTTGCCTCTTGCATCATTCATCACCCAAAGATGCATTGGCATTTCATATTTCGTCTTGCACAAAAAGAAAGCATCAAAAAGAAAAAACTTTTAGAATAATCACACCTTTCAAGTAGACATGCTTTCATGCATTTCATCTTCATCATGTATACATCATAATGTTTTCATCCATGCATTGCGTACAACAAAAATGTTGTGATGAGAGACGAGATGTTCTTGCAAAGTAATCTTTCCTTTTTGGAAAAGTTTACCCTCACTCATTTGCAAACTCAAGGTGTTCCAAGGCACTCAGTTTTTCACATCAATAGCTCATTTGTATTTCCTTCAAAAAAGGGGATTACATCTCATCCATTCCATGATAAAAGACCGAAACAGTTCATCAAAAAGTTTTTATATCATGTTTTAACCAATGTTAATTCTCTGTGAAGCGTTCTTCTAGTAAGCATGCATGCCACGTGCAGTTTCTCTTGTTTGAGTCAGTCAATTTCCTTCATTTATCATCATTCCCCATCCAAGTCTAATCCCGCCCCGTCCACCCCTAAAGCGCATATTCTCTCCCATCAGTGCATACTTGACTTTTGGTTCATTCCCACTAACACTTTAAGTCCTCCATGCTGGGGCAATTCTGTGATCACTAATTTTCCTTGTCGGTATCATATTCCCTTAGTGCAAGTCTTTCTAAAAAATATAATAAATAAAAAAGATAAAATAAGCTCGCTAGGTTGAAAGCCCGCAAAGGGCGGCCTAGGCAAAAATGAGCGCCCGGTGGATTGAAAACTCGCAAAGAGCGGTCCAGGCAAAAATTAGGGCACAAAAAAAGGGAAAATAAAAGAGCAAAGACATGAAGATAGATAAATTATTGTCCTAAAGTTAAGTCTTACAGAAATAAGTAATCAGGATTTGAAATGAAATTTGGCCTTCTCTCCACACCCTCAAGAACCTAAAATCCCAGAAAGACCATTCCCTACCCCTCTTAAGCCAAAGATTCAAAATCACAAAAACATCCTTTGTTACCCATCTTAAGCCAAGAAAAGCCCAAGATATCCCCATCACTCTGGACAAGGGTTAATTCCACATCAAAGATGGTATATCATTCTCACCCAAGTCAAAAGGAAAGGAAATCCGCAAAAGGAGGGGGATAACAAAGTTTCAAAAAAGAGAATCCCAAAGTGAAGAAAGGAAGACAAATGGAGTATAAATTAAGAGTCAATACATTTTCCCCTCCCAAAAAGCCCTCAATTCAATGGGCTCGATCATTTCTCCTTTCAAAAAAAAAAAGCCCTCAATTCATTGGGTTTAACCATCTCTTCTTTCATAAAGCCTTCAAACACCTCACCTCATCAAACCTAGTAACTATCCCCTTCATAAACCATTGACCATCGGCCAACGCTGAATAAGACCCATCCTCCCATCAACCCCAAACCCTCCGATAAGCCCAATCATCCCTTCTCCACAAAACATCACAATCCTGCAAAGTCCATTTCGATCAATGACTGGTTGCTTTCGTTTTCTCAAATTTTAATTTTAGGACAAATAAGTTTATCTGTTTACAATGTGTTTGCTCAAAAAGAAAAACAAACAGTCAGAAAAAAGAAAGCTGACAAAATAAAAAGAGGGACTTGCACTCCAAAGCACATTCAAGATGCATTAAAACAAGGTTTAGTGATCACCAAATGAGGCTTCTCTTCATTACCAAAGTCAAGGCATTCATAGAGAACCAAAGATTTACACTGAGGACACCACTCAGATCTAAAAGTTGGGGCATCCCCTTCACCTCTCACACCACTCAACTTTGGGGAGGTTTGTTCATTGCCCACCCCATTCATATATTACCCTCAGTTCATAACCGTCACCATAACTCTGCCGCCTTTCACAACCTCACTCAAAGAAACCATTTGAAATGTCATTCGAAAGTGGGCCAAGTGCGTTCCCATTCCTTCACCTCATTCATTCCTATAAAACCTCACCGGAGCAATCTCTCAACTCACTATCCTAAACAAGGCCTTGTCATTCTAATTGGGGCAGCTTTGTCCTTGTTATGACTGGGGTAACATCAAACTCTATGGGTTGAGACTAAATCTCTTTTGCTCCACCTTTCATTTCAAAAGCCGAAGCATTCCCAATTCATCATCTTCTACACCCCTGGTTGTTGTCACCACTAGACAGAGGCAAGCTATTCGCTCATCAAAGACCTGAATTGGGGCAATCTTGTAAGCTTCGGCAATAACCCTGTCTGTCATTCCTTCACTTGCCATAAATGTCCATGTCCTAAACCAATTCCAAGTTAACTGACTCATTCATTCACATTTGCACTCCTATGCATGCTTACTAGACAATGCTTCAAAAAGAGAGAACACAAGTTGTTTACGTGATATCTAAAATTCAGTCATCATGGAAAGAAAGAGAAAACAAGTGAGGTTGTTTGTAAATAAAAACCTTGAGAACACCAGAGTTTGAGTCAAATTCAATTTTTCAACAAAATGATCAATAATCATCTCAAGTCCTTGCATTCGAAGTCTCGCATCTCATCATCACAAAAATGTTTACCTCATGCATCTAGGCATTATAGCATATGCATCAAAGCATTACATTTGCATCTTCACATTTTGTGCATTCATCACATAGCAAAAAGAAAAAAAACATTCCACGTCAGTTGCACAGAGAAAGCAGAAATCTTTTCATTGCATTGGCATCACATTAATGTTTGCACAAAATCATTGCATGTCATTCATCACTAAAGCATTACATTTAGCATCAGAAAAAGCAAAGAAAGCAAAAAGAAAACAAAGAAAAGACAAAAGCATTCCATGTCATTCATCATTTCACAAAGCATTCATTTGTCATTCAATCATCAAATATTAAAACAGTGCATATGCATCATATTAACGTTAGCATTTCCATAAAAGAAAAAGAACAAGAATCATTGCATCAAACATCAGAGCATTGCATTTTGCATTTCATAGAAGAAGCAAAAAGAAACAAACAGAAGTTAGAACAAGAGCATTTCATTCATCAAAGCATCAATCACCGCATACATTTGCATTCAAACACCAAAACAATACAATTGCATCACATCATACTTGCATCTCATAGAAGAAAACAAAGCTAAAGCATCCCATGTCATTCATCATTTTCATGTTATTCATCAGCAATATTCACAAAAGGCGAAGAAGGAAGAGTTTTCCATTGCATGTCATCTGCCATTTCATTACATATCATCAAACACCAAAATGTTGCATTCGCATACCTGCACTTCATAAAAAGAGCAAAAGAAAAGAAGAGGAGAAAAGCAAAAGAATAAACTCAGTCATGCATTACATTCATCATTACACCAAAATCATAGCATTGCATGCACATGCATAACATGCCATTGCATAACATGCGCCCATACTCCATGCACCATTCCTTGCATCAACCAATGTATGCAGGTACCTCAATTCAGTGCAGCAGCATCGGTCAATTCAAATCAACCAATCAACAGCATCCTGAGCCCTCTGTGCTCCTCCTGAGCCCTCTGTGCTCGTCCTGAGCCCTCTGTGCTCATCCTGAGCCCTCTGTGCTCATCCTGATCCCTCTGTGCTCATCCTGAGCCCTCTGTGCTCCCCCTGAGCCCTCTGTGCTCCTCCTGAGCCCTCTGTGCTCGTCCTGAGCCCTCTGTGCTCCCCTTTGAGCCCTCTGTGCTCATCCTGAGCCCTCTGTGCTCCTCCTGAGCCCTCTGCGCTCATCCTGAGCCCTCTGTGCTCATCCTGAGCCCTCTGCGCTCCCCCCTGAGCCCTCTGTGCTCCTCCTGAGCCCTCTGTGCTCATCCTGAGCCCTCTGTGCTCATCCTGAGCCCTCTGTGCTCATCCTGAGCCCTCTGTGCTCATCCTGAGCCCTCTGTGCTCCCCCTGAGCCCTCTGTGCTCCTCCTGAGCCCTCTGTGCTCGTCCTGAGCCCTCTGTGCTCCCCCTGAGCCCTCTGTGCTCCTCCTGAGCCCTCTGTGCTCATCCTGAGCCCTCTGTGCTCATCCTGAGCCCTCTGTGCTCCTCCTGAGCCCTCTGCGCTCATCCTGAGCCCTCTGTGCTCCTCCTGAGCCCTCTGCGCTCATCCTGAGCCCTCTGTGCTCATCCTGAGCCCTCTGTGCTCCTCCTGAGCCCTCTGCGCTCCTCCTGAGCCCTCTGCGCTCATCCTGAGCCCTCTGTGCTCATCATGAGCCCTCTGTGCTCCCCTTGAGCCCTCTGTGCTCATCCTGAGCCCTCTGTGCTCATCCTGAGCCCTCTGTGCTCACCTTGAGCCCTCTGTGCTCCTCCTGAGCCCTCTGTGCTCCTCCTGAGCCCTCTGTGCTCATCCTGAGCCCTCTGTGCTCCTCCTGAGCCCTCCGCGCTCATCCTGAGCCCTCTGTGCTCCCTCCTGAGCCCTCCGCGCTCATCCTGAGCCCTCAGTGCTCCTTCTTTACCGCTTTATTTTCTGTTTGCACGCCAAGTGCCCATTTTACTTTTCTGTCTACTTTAGTTGAATATTTCAATCAGTCAACCAGCAGGATTCGTGAATCCCTTCAGGACCCAAGTGTCCCTTCAAAAACAGACTTCACCTCGTATTCGAGCTGCGGGTAAGTCCTTCAGACCCCAAGTGGTCCTTCAGACTAGTTGTGTCAAGCCTAAGACACAGCGGACGTCCTTCATAGTCAACATATCAGTTCCGGAGCTGATCTTGACCCATCATGGCCTGCTCGAAAGGCCCCCTCAGACCGTTTTACTAGTACCATAGCTAGTAGCGCTCCTTCAGACCACGATGGTCCTTCAATTAAGGCCTAGGCAGCCTTCCAGACTCTGAGTGGTCCTTCAGAGCCTTAGTGCTCCTTCAGACCCTGAGTGGTCCTTCAGAGCCTTAGTGCTCCTTCAGATCCCGAGTGGTCCGTCATTTTCTCTCTCAGTTAATGCGCCAAGTGTTAACCGTTCCCCGTTTGTTCTCAAAACCCACCTATTCAAAAATAGAAAAAGAAAAAGAGGAAAATTCGGGTTTCTCCAAGTAGACAAAATCGGTATAATTTCTGAATTCTTTATCTTCATTTTGCCTTGGAATATGTTTCGGCCAATTCATATTCCTCGTTAAAATTCAGATAAAGAGGGGCAGCTGTCATACCCCAATTTTGTCCGGCTTAGGTCCAAACCCTAATTTTCCACACAAAAATAAATTATGCATTTTGGATCCTAGAAACCGCTCCAAAGTTTTCGAAATCATTTTTAGGGTTAGAATGCACTTTCTAAGAAATTAGGGTTTTGAAAAATATGTTATGCATGCATGGCAAGCTTTGGAAAATATTTTATGCATGCATGGCAAAGACCCAAAAGCATTTTTGTGGAAAGCAAGAATTGATTTCTATTTTGTTCCAAAGGCCAAGAATCGATTTATAGTATATTGCATAGGCCTTGAAATCGATTTTCAGGCTCTTCCATAGGCCATGAATCGATTCCTAATTGTTGTAACTAAGTGAAGAATCGATTTTTACCTATTTAGGATGTCCTGAAAATCGATTTCCCTCTTCTTGCATAGGCCTAGAAATCGATTTTCAGGCTCTTCCATAGGCCATGAATCGATTCCTCATTGTGTTAACTAAAGCAAGAATCGATTTTCACCTATGAAGAAGGTCCTGAAAATCGATTCCTCTTGTTTTCAAAGGAGCCAAGAATCGATTCTTTATTATCTCCAAAGGCTCAAGAATCGATTCCCACTATTTTAACTAAAGCAAGAATCGATTTTCACCTATGCAAAAGGTCCTGAAAATCGATTCCTGTTGTTTTCAAAGGAACCAAGAATCGATTCTTTATTATTTTCAAAGGTAAAGAATCGATTCCTACATATTTCCAAAGGCTCAAACAATCGATTCATCCTTGCAATAAATGTTTTTTAAAAATTCTACGCCTATAAATAGGCAGCTTCAAAATCACATTTGGAGGAGGAGACTTCACGAGGTCAGAAAAACAGACACAGCTCACAAGATCAGAGAGAAGAATTGCTACACACATTTTTTCACAAGATCTGGGAAGACAACTCTCGCAAATCTCATTTTCCAGTTCTCCGCTTCATTTTTGTTCTTCAGATCTGTAATATCTGCCTTCATCAGAGGTATTTCTGTTTTTATATTTGTTAAAATTCAATCATTCTGATCCATGCCAAAATTGCCCTATGTGATTTAATTTAGCTGTAGTGTCCTTGTTGATGATGAACCACATGATTCCCACTTATGCCTAGTGCATCATTTTCTAAGTGGTGAAGATGGTCTCAGATGATTCAACCTTCCCCTTTCAAACTCTTTCAAAAAACATTTTTCATTAGAACTACGTCGCTTTGATTCCCGTTTGGGATACGTAGGAGCGAGCCACGTTCTCGTCAAGCGCAACAAATAAAAATTCTTTTCACCCCCCTAAACCAATCATTTTCATAAAACAAACAAAATCATTTTCAAACCCATTGTTGCTAGTAGCTCATCAGAGCCTTTTGTTCGTTTAGCTATTAGTGGCAATGTCCTTTTCTCATAAGAATAATAAACGGTGATCCATCATAACCTTTGTTAGTTTGATCACCGTACAAATCAATCTCTTTCGAAAATCAGTTTCAAAAAAGATAATAAAAACGAGTTGTTGTCAATAGTCTATCAGAACCTTTGTTCGTTTGACTAGCAGCACAACTCTCTTTTTCTGAGTATTTAGTGGTGATTCATCATAGCCTCTGCTAGTTTAATCATTTACTAATGCTCGTCCTATTTCAAAAACTCACTAAAAAAGATAAAAAACAAAAACTTTTCAAAAAGAACCAAGAACTACGTAGCTTTGAATTCTCCATCGCACCGGGAGATACGTAGGAGCGGGCCATGTCCCGTCAAGCACTTTTTCCTAAAAACCCTTTTTCCCCCCTTTCTCGCAACAAATAAGATTTCCAGTAAGTTTTCTCATTCGTCTTCAAACAAGAAATAAATAGGCAAATCTAGGTATTTTTCAAATCAAACGTTAAAACCACACATTTAATTAGAGGTTCCCTTTCGGTAGAAAGGACGTGCGCGGTGCTAACACCTTCCTCGCACGTAATCGACCCCCGAACCTATATCTCTAGTTTTCAAAAGACCATCCGCCTTGTCCAAAAGACCTTTTTTCAATGTTTTGGTCTTAAAATTAAAATATTAGTGGCGGCTCCAAAATTGTACCACGTTGTACATTGAGAAACCCAACCGGGGATTTTTCGGGGTGCAACACAACTTAACACCAAATAGTTAACACCAAATATACACAAACTAATTACCAATAATACTGCTTCCTTTTGAGATAGTATCCATATGTTTTTGGACCAATATGCATTGGAGAAACAATATACCATCCTATTCTTCACCTTCTCGCTGTCTCAGTCTTTCCAGTCAACCTTCTCTCATTTCCTTCTCCATATGCCCCAGTCACCTGTTAAGGTTAAAACCAAAACAATTAGTATAAGTAATTCACATTGAATTAGAAATAATGCCAACTTGGTAAATCATATGACCCCACTTTCTAGAGCAATTTTAACATTACAGATTATATTGAATGTAGCTACTGAAGAGTGTTAAAATAAGACTCTACCTAATGCCAACTTGCTCTTTCTTATCCTTGTTCTTTTCGATGAATTCTATGATGTCTTCCTTTGTCCTGCCACCTTCGTATTGTGATACGTCTCCACTTGCTTTCTTGAAGTACAAAGTTGGGTAACCTTGGACCTCAAAGGTTTCGCTTGGGACATCGTTGGCAGTAGCATCCTGGAAAGTTGTACAAATATGCAGAATAAAGTCGGCAAGAAACAAAGTAAAATGATACATTCATTAAAATGCATAATCATCAATGTTGAAAACTAGATAGAAATCTTACGAATTTAGCAATAATAACATCAGCATCATTTTGGAAAGAGATAGCAACTTCATCCAAAATTGGAAGAAGCTTTTTGCAATGACCACACCATGGAGCATAAAACTCAATCAAAACTGCAACATGTTAGTAATTAGTAATTATGTTATTGAATATCAAGGCATAGAACTAGTTAATAAAGGCAATGTATGAGATATATAGTATATAATAAGAAAAAACAATGAAGCTTACCATTCTACCCTGAGTTGAAAACTATGTCCTGAAGAGTGCTTCCAACAACCATTTTAACAGATTCGTTGTTAGTTTCGGGAACAGGTTCAGACTTAACATATGGTGCGACATTTCCATCCTGAAATATTTAGAAAGGAAAAAAAGAGACGATAAAATTTATATTCTCCAACAAGACAAAGAACATCCAAATAAAATATTAAAGAGTTTACAATATTGATATATCCTAACTAAGCAAACAGCTACTAATAGAAATGAGCTATACCTTGTATGACTTCAACCAAGTAGAAATTTGATCAGCTTCCAAGTTGGGTTTGAAAAATTTCTTCCCATCATTATGCTGAATAATAATTAGAGGCACATCCTCTTCCTTTAGTCCAAAATACTGTCAGGAAAAGTCAATCACAATGTCAGAAACAGAGATACTGATATTATTGAACAAAGAATAACTGTCAACAAAATAATAGTTAGGGTTTCGATTCCAAAATCTGATTCCAAAATCTGTAAGCAAATCTAAATCAAACATTAACAACTACTGATTCAAATCTAAATCTAAATCAAACGTGAACAGAGAAACCTAAAAGAAGAAAACACACAAGCAAAAAAAACAGAAAAAGAAGGAATTGACGGTGATACCTTTGATGAAACCTTGAAGAAGCACCACGGCTTGAAGAAATGAAAGGCACGAAGCCTTGAAGAAGCACGATTCGAGCTTCAGAGACGAGTTTGAAGGTGAGAGACGATTTCAATGGTGAGAGGTGATTTCGAGGGTGAGAGGATGAGAGGCGATTTCGAGGGTGAGAGGATGAGAGGCAATTTCGAGGGTGAGAGGACGAGTTTGAAGATTTTGAAGATGCTAGGGTTCGAAAGTGAAAGGCTTATTCGATGCTAAGCGAGGATAGGGGAGAGGCGCTCAGAGAGGAGAGGAGGAGAGGCGCTGAGAGGGGGGAGGAGTGGTGGAGGAGTGGTGGAGGAGAGGCACTGAGAGAGGGAGGAGTGGTGGAGGAGAGGCGCTGCTGGTTTGAGGAGAGAGTGAGAGAGCCTTCGAGGGTTTGTGAGGAAGAGAGTGAAATGAGCCTTCGAGGGTTCTAGTTTTGTTTTAATTCGTGTCTTATGGTTTCCGACAGATATTTAGTGGTTTTTGACGGAAGTGTCCGTCGGAAATTTGCGACGAAACACGTTTTCGTCGGAAAGGTAAGCTGGAATTTAAGCGCATTTTTTCCTGAACATTTGCGACGACTTTTTCATCGGAAATCCGTCGAAAATTGCGACGAATAAGAGTTCGTCGGAAAAAATGGCAGGAAACAGCAATTATTCTTGTAGTGACTAGTATTGAGATTCAATCTCCCAAGTTCTAAGTTCCACCCAAACTTGTACATGCATGAGAATCTTTGAGCTCAACGAAAACAAGTTTTGGGTGTACTGTTTTGGGTTTCTAAATGTATTTTGAGTGGTGTTTGAGTTTCAGAATTGTAACAGATGGAAGTGTATAGAAATATATTTGATGGTGCAGATGATGAAAGGGAATGACCATGGAGGAGGGAACTTGAGTTTTTCTCTCTTCTTCACTTTCTTTTCCTTTTTCTCTCGGTTCTCTTCTATCTATACTTCCTTTCTTTTCTCTTCTTTCAACAAGACCACTTAAATGGATGTTGGTGTGTGTATGTGGGATGTTTGTTCAGCTGAGAGTTTAATGAGTGTTTGGGGTGTGAGTTTACAATCTTGCCCTTTTGTCATTTACACCCCCCCCACACATGTTATTATACACTACTCAATTCCATCTATTTGACCAATCAACAATTATACAATCTAATTCACTCAATAAACCACAAAATACTCAATAATTCTTTCTTAATTTCTGGTTGTTGTCTTATGGAAGTAAGGAGTGTGTTTAGTGTTTAACTCCGGCTGAAGGTTTAATAGGTGTAAATGACCAAAATACACTTCTACTTAACTTCCCTCTAATTCCACTTAAACTCATTTCTAATTAAGCAAATGCACAATCAATGCATTTAGCACTTGAGAATCATCTCATATATAATCAAAGACACTAAATTACTTAACTTAGTTAACCAATTATATTATGACCTCTTGCTACTTTCTATTAATTAAATTAGCTAAATTGGGGATGTTACATTAGTAGAGAAAATGATGGAAATAGAATCCCGATACTCCCAGAAGGGGATGGGTAAGTTATTTTTTGACACAGCTCTCATTATGTTTTTTATTAATCACTTTTTCTTTTTGTTTTACATAGGTTTGGCAAACACAAATTGGTAGTTTCGAAGATTGCTTCAATTATCCGTACCTACTTGGAGGAGGGAAAGCCATCATGGAAGAAGGTTTCAAAGGATACACGAGATGATTGGTTTAAATTTTTTTAGATATTTAAGTCCCGTGACACACTTAATATTAGTAGCAATAAGATCAGTTTGTGTTAGAATCTGTTTTTGTTGTGCTCATGGATGATGAGATCATGCTAGTGACTAAGTTAATGTCATTGCTTATAATATAGAAAAAGTTTACATGGCCACCTGAATATAAGGGCAGGGTGAGGCGTAACTTTGAGAAGAGAGGGGCAACTAAGATGTCCCAATTAATGCAAAAAGCTCGTAAAGACTTAGATCAAAAACCGACTTGGATGGAAGATGTTGTGTGGGGCCAATTGAAGGTTTATTGGAGGTCTTCAACATTTAAAAAGAAATCTACAACAAATCAAAGAAACCGCGAGTCTTTGTGTAACACCTCAACTTTTCCTTACTAATATGTATATATATTCGTGTATAAATTAACAATTCTGTGGTTACTTGGTATGTGTTTATTTTTAATGATTAGTATACTTTAGTGAAATATTAGTATATTTTATTAATTAATATTCAGGTATAATTATGATTACTATTTGTTATTAGTAATTATTTGTTATGATATATATATATATATATATATATATATATATATATATATATATATATATATAAAGAGTTATGTTATAGTTATATGGAAATATAATATAAAAAAAATTAGTAGCATGAAACAGTGTGTTCGGCCAAAACAAAAAGAAAGAATAATAAGAGTGAAATAAAAGAGAATTAGGCCCAATAATATATCAAATGCACAACACCCTAGTATATCATCACTCACTCATTTGCGAGAATCCTAGAATTTCCTGTAAGTTGCGCCGCCAATACATATCAGACTCTTTTCTCCAATTCTTTTATGCAGTTCTTCTACTAATATAGAAAAGGGACTAGGGCTTTCATATCCTTCAATAATTCACTTTTCATTCAAAATCCTTCTTTAGTTATGCTATTCGAATTCTAACACAAATCACTACACTAAGTACAATGAACCATTTTCCTAATGTTTCTTTCTCATCTCTTTCCATGATTTTGAATATTGACGTGTGGCATATGTCAAAGATTTGGATCCTTATCATTGATTGTCATCACAAGTTTCATTACTTTAATATCAAACCTTCAAGTAGTGGCTCACTCACGTTCCACTCTTTGTGTGATTCATGAATCAACATCAATTGCCATCTCCAATAATACAATATCAGACTTATGTCAGTTTAGGATTTTCGATAATAAATACTTGACTTTAAATCAGACTTACGAAGTTAGGCTATCGCTTGACTTTAAAACTCGTGACATACAAAGTCGACTTAATAAAAGTCAAGCGGACGCCTGACTTTAAATCCCCTTTTCGCCTGACTTTAAATCCCTTTTTTGCACTAGTGAGTGGAGTGTGCATGAAGGGTGTCACTGGAGGAGGTGAAGATGATTTTTATGGTGTGGTTCAACGCATATATGAACTTTCGTACCCCCATCTAGATTTTAGTCAGAAGGTAGTGGTTTTCTATTGTCATTGGTTTGATCCGTCTGCTCGAGGAACAAAGGTGAATCCAAAGTCAAATACAGTGGACATTAAATTGAATGGTAGATATCGACTGTATGATCCGTTCTTCATTGCACAAAATGTGAGACAAGTCTATTATGTCCCTTATCCATCAACGCGGACTGATAGACGTGGTTGGTGTGTCGCAATTAAAACAAAACCAAGAGGTCGCATTGAGACAAATGATGACACGGTGGAAGATGTGCCATATCAAATGGAAGAGATGTCTAATGTAAATGAAGTGATTGAAGTTGAACCCATTACTTGTTTATGTGATGAGCCAAACACCGGCTATGAAGTTGATGACGAAGAAGATGCTGATGAAGATGCAACAAACCACATTGGTGTATCAAGAATTCACTCCTTTGGTAATGATGATTTTGAGAATGAATGGGATTCCAATTAGTTATTTATGTTTCAACAATATATGTTATATAACCTATTTTTAATTAGTATGTAATTTATGTTTGTTTAACTATGTTTGTTTAATTAGTATTTTGTTTAATTAGTATGTTTATATATTTTTGTTTAGTATGTTTATGTTAACCTTGTTTAGTGTATGTTTGTTTGTTTAAATGTATATATGTCTAGCTAGATACAGTCATGGCATCTCACTCAGGATCTGATGACGAGACATATGTTCCTCCACCTGTCGACACGGGTGATGCCGCCAGCACTAGCAAGCGGAAGACTTTTACTCGCCTAGGGCGTCGTGTTCAGCTTGCTCGTGTTGTTGTTGCTGGTGGCAGATATTTGCCACCACCTAGGTCTGAGGGTGCTAGTACTAGTACTGCAGGGGACCCAGTGATTCCTGCTGCTACCGAGGGCTTAGCCCCGACAGATGTTGATGCTGATGGGGTGCGCACATTCACTGTTGACCGTGAGGTTGTCAGGTATACACCTGATGGGCGTATCATATTGGAGACTGCTGGTGATTCGTAAGTATATATATTATTTTTAATTATTAATTTATTTTTGTTGCCTTTTATATAACTTATATAATTTGGTGTAATAAAATTCATCTTTTCTAATGCAGATTTCTTCCTTCGAAGGCTACAGCTACCGCCATCACGAAAACAATCAAGGAGAATTTCACCGGCAGCTAGAAGAATTGGACAGCTGTTAGAAAAGATACAGAGGCAATTGGGAGGATGTTAAATTCATTTAATTGGTGTATATCTTATTGACTTGATTAATTTAATTGGTGTATATCTTATTGAGTTGATTAATTAATTTGTCTTATAATTAACAACATTATTGTAAATTTCTTAAATAGGAAAAATGTACATGGTTACCAGAGCAGCAAAGGGAAGTTGAGAGAATATTTCATAAGAGATGTTCCCATCGCTATTCTGAATTACTGCGGGAGGCGCGCGGTAAGAATGCGAAGCCATCTTATATGGGAGACTCAAGTTGGGCTGCGTTACAGGAGTACTGACAGACACCAGAATTTAGGAATTTTTGTGAAAAAGCCAAGAAGAACCGTGCTTCTGAAAAAGGTGGTTGCACACACACAGGGGGGAGTGTTAATACTGCAACGCATCATAGGCGTTTGGTAAATTTATTACTTTATTACTTGATTAATTAATTATTTATAATTAACTAGTCATTCTCATGTGTATTAATTAATAATATGTATATATGTATATATAGGAGGCAAGGGAACAAAGGGCAATCACTTTGCCTGAGTTGCATCGCTACCTTCATATGCGGGAGGACACTGGTGACTTTGCTACAGATCGGGCAAGGAATATTCAGGTAAAACTACTTTTACAATTACATATTAATGTTTATTATTTATATTAATCTTTATATCGAGCGAGGAATATTATATTAAAACTACTTTTGCTATAGTTATTTATTTGTTGGGTTATTTTTTTCAGGAGAGCTTCCAGGGTGGGCTGACTGAGTACCATGACTCCCAACAGAGCAGTGGGGCAGCTGATATCGATCTAGAGGAGGAGGCTAGAGTAGCTCGTGATATTTGGGAGAGAGCAGTTGGTCCCCAAAAGAGTAATCGTATGGTAGGATCAGGTGGTATTGGACCGGCTGCTTTTCGAACAAGCATTATTCCGAGTCTATCAGCTTCACAATCTTCTGGCTCTCCGAGTACTGCTCGCTCTTATATTCCCAATGCTCGTGAGTTGAATGTTGTTACGGAATTGACGCGGTAACTGAGCGAGCAGCAGCGTCAGTTTGCAGAGCGGCAGGAGCAAAGTGATCGCGAAGTGGCGGCGCTTCAGAAGAAAGCTAGGATAGCTGAGGAGCGCATGGAGGCAGGCTAGGATAGCTGAGCAGCGCATGGCGGAGCAGGCTAGGATAGCTGAGCAGCGCATGGAGGAGCGCTTTAAGTTTTTGCAGGATCAGCTGATGATGTCTCAGCAGTCGAGGCCATCCTCATCACATATGCCATCCTACCAGCCGCAACAGCCGCAACAGCATTACGGTGGTGCATTTCAGCAGTGGCCTCAGCAGCAGTATGCACCCCAGTATTCCCAGCAGTATGCACCTCAGCCCCAGCAGCCATACCAGCAGCCCCAGCAGCCATACCAGTCGCCCCAGCAGCAGTCGCCCCAGCAGCAGTCACCCCAGCAGCCATACCGGCAGCCCGAGCAGCAGTCACCCCAGCGGCCCAACATCGATCTTAATATGATGGATTCGATTACTGCTTTTCTTACATCTGATACCTATTATCATGGTGATGAGTTACACCAGCAGCCACACCAGCAGCCACCCCAGTCGCTTTGGATTATTTTATTTTGTTGTATGGATATTGTTTTTATTGTATGGATATTTTTGTTGTTGTATGGATATTTGTTTAAATTAATCATTAATTTTCATTTTTAATTTTTATTTTTTTAAATAGTAAATTAATTAATTATTGAATTTTATTTTCTTATCAATTATCAAACTTTTAAATAAAATAATCAATTAAAGTTTTTAATAAAATAATATTAATTTTTTAAATAAAATGATTTTTGAAAAATAATATTTATTTTTTAAAAATAATTAAATTTTTTTAAAAATAAAACGGGTTTTCCGGCGGATTTGTGGATTTTCCGGCGGATAAACCATACGGTTTTTCCGGCGGATTTGTGGACTTTCCGGCGGATAAAAAATGCGAATTTTCCTGGGGTTTTCCGGCGGATAATCCGCCGGAAACTTCTGGCGGATTTTTCGGCGGCCCAAAATCTGTCGGAAAGTTCCGGCGGATAATCCGCCGGAAACCTTTTGCCACGAGCTGTCTACCGGCGCCAAAAATCCGCCGGAAAATCCAACAACCAGTACAAACAGCAGTATTGGGCATCAAATAATGCAAACAATAACATAACATTCATCAATTCATTCCACACAAAACTACAATTCATACATTTTCGAACTTACGGTTTTAATGGAATTTTACGAAACGAAAACAGCGTGACCCGGTTCAGAACACATGCAAACACATATTCGAAAACAAATCCCTAAGCAAGTATACAACTCACCTTTTGCGTTGAAAATCGCAAACCATAGAAATTGGCGAGGCTCACACACGAACAAGACCTCTCGAACGATCCCGAATCCTAATTATCTTTGGACAGCATCTGGGAGCAGTTTTGCATCAGGCATAACTAATTCAATTCTTAACCAAAACCATTCAAACCAGTGCCTAATGTCTAGATAATTTGTCTACTTTCATATGGTTCAAGTCCCAAACTGATATGACGAGTATTCAGGGAATTACGGCTAAAATATCAAGACTGGTTCGAAAATATTACTATGACAAAATTGAAACTTGTACTTAAATTTCCTCCTCAATACGTAGTCAAATCAACTGGTTCTTGTACCTAACTTGAAGGAATTTGTGTCTAGTTTCTAAAGAAATAAAAATTAACTTCAACTAAGGTCTGTGGAGTGAGATTGATTAAAATTACCAGACACTGTTAAACGGGTTTGAGGCAGATTTTACTATAAGTTGTTATCTTCCACTCCCTTCACCATGAACCACGAAATGGAGCTTCTATAATTCTCCAAACAGCTCCTGGTTGCAATGTGGTTCCCAAAACTTGCTAATCTACTTCAATAACTGACACGCAAACCCCCTTATGGCTTCTAGGATTCACTTTGTTAGCTTGACTATCAAAATGCACCACTTGGACTCAACTCAACCACATTTTGACAACACCTTTGTTCTTTCCTAATCTTGCTTGGCTCCTCTAACCTTTCAAGCTATCAACCTATTCCAAGCTTCAATCTTCTGCTTTCAGGTCCCTAACACTTCCATTGACCTCCAACAACTTGTACTTTTCCCCAATTGATGCATGCAAGATATAATTTCTGCAGAATTTCCAGCAATGCATCTTCTTCCTTAAGACTCTAAAACCCACGAAATATAGCTCCAAGGACTAATATGATGCTTCAAACCACTTGTCATAATAAACTCACTACAAGAAAATCGACGATTTCCGACGGCAAAATTCGACGGAAACGCACTGATTTTTGTCGCAAATTAACGTTTCCGACGGACAAATTGTCGTCGCAAATCGTTTCCGATGGCTTTTTTTCTTGCAAATCGTTTCCGACGGATTGTTTTGTCGCAAACTCTAACACATTTTTGTCGCAAAGTCGTCGCAAATCCGTTGGAAATTTAAAAAAAAATTAAATTATACATTTTATGCATCTTAATTACAGGTTTGCATTACTCATTAGATATGTCGGATGTTATATACTTTTACTACTTTCAAGCTATCTGGATATATAAGATCAAAAGACACCCGGTGAAACTTCTAAATACTACTTGCGTTGATGACTTCTGAAGCCCAATAGTATTATTTCAAGCAGTTAACCACATAATCTATTGTTACAACGTTCTTCTTGATACCCCTAGTCACTACTTGAAAATCGGAAAGAAAACCACCTAGGAATATATCTACGAGACCATACTATATGACTATCTAATCCCTGTAGTTTATGTAAACTGAAACCGCATTAGAAGCTTCACAGATTTTAATTAATTTCTCACCCTTCTGATCGTATAGAGGGACTGCCCTGAATCCAGATCTCAGCTCAGAGATTGGTAAACATGATTGTCCACCAAAGTCATCCTTTTCATGCTTATCATACTCTCGAACTTCTATTCGGAGCAAAGCTAGTTCTGGAATTGTCAAAGGAAATTCAAACTCTTCGTCCCATGCGGGAAACCAATTATCTTGAATTACTTTCGTCTTCTTATTGGCGTTATCAGCTGGTACTCCAACAATGCAAACCTGTAAATTGTAATATATACAACTATTACTTCAACTGAAATATATGAACAGACTCAATGCCTATGCAAACAACTCACTAAGCTTCAATGTTGGAGCCACACAATCATGAAAGGAAGATGGGTTTCCATTTAAAATATGTGATAAGATACAATATTGTCATTTACTTAGAGGAAGTGGGTTCATTGAACTGATCCACAGTGACTGCTGGATATAGAAAAACTGATTGAACTCCTTTAGCATCTAGATGCTTAAAAGTATTCGCAAAAGTAGATACTAACAGAAGCAAAAACAAACAGAATAAATGTTCTTTAGGTTTATTGAAGTAGCAGATAACACTAACAGAAGTAAGTTTCTGATATAACCATCAAACCATTCACGGATTATAAGCATCAAACCAACTACTTCATTTCAATCATGTTCAAATCAGTTAAAATTATACAGTACAACTTAAATTTTGCAACATAAATGATTCAGTGGGGAGTGACTTAGCAGGCACAGAGGCAGGAACTTTAACATGTCTACTTGTAATATATGAGCATGCATATTCATTTATCATGATTTCAACACATCAACTAGACAAACAACACTAAAATAGCTAGGGGAAAAGGAGAGGAACTCACATGCAAGTAGATCCATAATCAGCTCCAATACCATTGCTATGCCGCTCTCCATTTTCCTTTACGAACTTGTCCTCATTCTCTAGCATACCCACTTCTTCCTTTTCATGATGCACAGTAGATACATCTTTCTCCACAACCGAGGGAGATATTAATTCAGGTGGAAGTAAAATCAGAGATAAAAACACATTATACAAATTACCCAAATACTGAAAACAGAAAGTATGTTTTTTTGTCGATCGATAACAGTTTCGACGATTTTCAGGTATAGTTTCTATAACAGTTTCGGGAAATCGTCGAGTTTCTATAACAGTTTCTCTCCAGGTACAGTTTCTATAACAGAATGCGAGAAACTTAGGAAGATGAAGATGGCATATAAGTATAGCTTGTGTTAGCAAAAAGAGTTCTTCTGCAAAGTTATTTTTGTTTTGGTTTGCAAAGCTGCAAAAGAAGAAGAAATGCTTCCAATCCATATATAGTACAATATTAGAATTAACCAACATTTTCATCTATTTGGTCAGAAAGATTGTAGAATAATGCATGCAATTAGTTGAGGAACCCCAATGCCTTATTGGCACTTAAACAGGAATTCCCACAAACTAGCATGCAATGCATATTTCTAGATAGGAACAAATTTTAGTTAATAATATCACAAAACAAATAACCAAAAAATTGTAGACGTATTATGTAACTACAAAGCACAATAGAAGGCAATGAAGGTTAGTTACTAAATACTAGGTGGACCTGAAATGGAAGATGGGGTGGTGTTATAATTAGGAAAATGTGAGTGAAAGTTTATTGAGGGTAGTCTGCTTTTATAATACCCTTAAGAAAAAGAATGAAAGTGAGAAGTTTAAAACATGTATACATATGACACAACTAATTAAACTCAAATTCAAAATCAAAACAAGTGTTGAATCAAATTGTTGGATTCAGTGAACAAATAAGAACAACAAATGTTGATGTTAATTACCTTTGAAATAATTTGCCTGCCAGACTCAATCAAAATCTGTAAACCCAATGTTGCCATAACTGATGCAAAAACAATAATACCCTGCATTGAAACCAATAAGCATGTTCTTGTGTTAAGCACCCAATTACTTAAATATCCAATTATTGTAAGTTGGAAAACTATAGGATGGAAAATCATAAGTAAGTACATTTTCATTATCATATATTCTAATTAGCTAGGAAAATTATAGGTTGGAAAATAAATAAATAAATCAAATTCACCTTAATCTCTTGTGTATTTCGGAGATCCGGGTTTGTAATGATTTGGCTTGATAACTTAAATCCCGCAGAGAGCCTGTTAGTAAAAGATATAATAAAGCCAGTGCAAAGCCACCATTCAGTAATCTGAACACACCTAACATGAAGTTCAAATCCAGTGCAATGCCACCATTCAGAAATCACCTGGAATATACATGAACAACACAATGCCCAATTATCAGAATCCACCAAAGTAGATGCATGCATAAGAGCATGTGATACCCAGTTAATAGTTCTGAAAATCAGGTAACATAAATGAAAATACAATGTAACATTGAGTAGAATAATGATTTATTACTCATAGAGTGGTAGTTCCTCAATCCAAGTAATAGTGAAAAATAAGGCAAATGTGCAAATGATCCCGACGCAACAATAAAAAACAGCTACACTTCATATCAGGTTTAAAAAAAACAAAAAAAAATGTCAAATAACTTTATAAACAGAAAAATGTCAAACTGAATTTACGAAACTTAGCAATTCAGAAAATTGATTTTGCAAAAGCATAACCACAACTTAACACCAAATAGTTAACACCAAATATACACAAACTAATTACCAATAATACTGCTTCCTTTTGAGATAGTATCCATATGTTTTTGGACCAATATGCATTGGAGAAACAATATACCATCCTATTCTTCACCTTCTCGCTGTCTTAGTCTTTCCAGTCAACCTTCTCTCATTTCCTTCTCCATATGCCCCAGTCACCTGTTAAGGTTAAAACCAAAACAATTAGTATAAGTAATTCACATTGAATTAGAAATAATGCCAACTTGGTAAATCATATGACCCCACTTTCTAGAGCAATTTTAACATTACAGATTATATTGAATGTAGCTACTGAAGAGTGTTAAAATAAGACTCTACCTAATGCCAACGGCTATTTTTTACTAAACAATAGCTGTTTGAAATAAAGGAAGGTTTAGGATTTGATTAAAATCCAATAAATCTAACCTAACCACCAACTGGCAGCGTACTAATTTTCCATATCAATAGATCCAAATTTTTTCAGTAAAACCAACTAGAGAGAGCTTCAAAACAGCAAGAAAAACACAATAAACACTAGAAATCGATACCTGAATAAGATGTCACGCTAAAATTAAAAAATCAGTACCTAAATAATATTTTACAAACGTGAAGTTAAATATAACTTGTGAAATCTTATATGACTCATGAATCCCGATAAAGTTGAAGACCAAAAGAAGAAGAAACTATCAATTTCAAACTATAAGCAGAATAAAGAAAAACATATCTAACCTCTGGATCTGGACCTTCCAATCAAGTTACAAATCTTAAATTGAAGAAGCAAGAGAAGAGGAAAATAAATTAGGGTTCGGAATCTGAAATTGAAGAAGAAAGAAAAGAGGGAGAAAAACTAGGGTTTCGAATCTGAAAGCCATGGGAGAGAATATTGAACTTGGGAAGAGAAAGCCATGGGAGAGAAGAGAGCGAGAGAACGAGTGTGAGGTCGCGCGTTGGGGAAATATGCGAACCAAGCGTAAGACTTCTCAAAGACCACTACAACAGAAAAATCCATTAGGGGCGCTTTTTTTATCCATTGGGGGCGCTTACGGGCGCCCTTAAATCCGGCGCTCCTGATGCCAACCCTTCTACAGGAGCGCACAACAAGTGCCTATAATTAGTAGGAATCAGGGGCGCTCGCAAAAAAGCGCCCCTGTTGGTCTTAGCGCACTTGACAATCAGGGGCGCTTGTAGTTAGAAGCGCCCCTATTGGTCTTAGCGCACTTAGCAATCAGGGGCGCTTGCAGTTCGAAGAGCCCCTATAGGTCTGACCAACAGGGGTGCTTCTATCTGCAAGCGCCCATGATTGTCAAGTGCGATAAGACCAACAGGGGCACTTCTAACTGCAAGTGCCCCTGATTCTATATTTTTTTTTAATTTTTTTTTCTGTTTCTGGTATTTCCAATATTTTTGCAGCACATCCCTACTCTCATTTTCTTCAACCAACAACAACCAATATCAACTCAACAACCAATATGAACCAAATTTCAAATCAACTAACCAATTGCAAATCAAATTCCAACTAACAAAGTATAAATCCATCTAATATACATACATACCAACAAAGACAACAAAGTACCAACAAAAATTACATAAATCATTAACCAAATTCTGAGTGTCAACATATATAGACAACAAAGTATTTCTGCTTACATTCAACAAAATTATAATCCCATCATATCGTGGTGGAGAACGGTTTTTTAATGTTCCCTTCTTCATCTCTCACCCAACTTGTTAGAGTTGATCTGAATCTTCTGTGCGCCTTTCCAGCTTTCTTAAGACAATAGTCTTTTCGAGAGTCATCCACATCAAAGTATTTCTACTTACATTCAACAAAATGATTATAAATATGCTTACATATTTAGTTACATCAAAGTATTTGATGATATTCTTCTTAACTGTCATTCCACAGCAAGTGAACCTTTTTTGGGGCTGATGTTCACTCTCATGACCACTGTCATGTGCACTATCATCACTGTGGGAAGTCATCTCACCTGGCATAAAAGAAACCATCCACGCATAAATACCAATTACACTATCAAGTAAAGCAATAAAATAGGAAAAAGGAAAAGCAGTCAAACACAAAAAAAAAACCACAAATCCATAACTAACGCCCAAAAGATCGCATGCATGCATGCATGGTTCTAAAGCGATTGATGGTTCATATGAAAATGCAAATTTGCTTTTAATTTCTCCCAAATATATTCCCTCTTTTTAACATTAACAGAATATACTTTTCACAAACGCACGACTCCGTTTCTTTTTTAACTAATTCAATGTAGAGTGAATAAATATTAACAAACAACTAATAATTTCGTAAAAACGTCAGTATTAGAAACAAAATCACTATAAAGTAAAAAACAACCGGAAACATCAGTAACTTCACTAATTTCTCATCATCGGATTTAAAATTAGTAAATGAAAAATTTCTCATCACCATCATCATCATCATCATCATCATCATCATCATCATCATCATCATCATCATCATCATCATCATCATCATCATCATCATCATCATCATCATCATCATCATCATCATCAGTAACACAGAATATTCAGATTTAAAACAAACTAAAAATCAAAAAATAAAATAAAAGAAGTGTTCACAAGCAAAGTGCATAACAATCAAATACGCAAGTAAAGTCATACCCAGTACATGTTTGGACTTTGGATTCACTTTTGTAAGAGATAAAACAATTCTAAGAGAGGGACAAACCCACCTTGGGAGAGAGCGAACGCGAGAGAGAACGACGTCCACGGCGCCACGACGGCGTCACAGTGGAAGGGCAGGGGAGGACAACGAAAAGTTGGCAGAGAGAGTAGGAAAAGAGCAAGCTATGGCGGAGAGAGGAAGGGGAAGAGCAAGCTAGGGAGAGAGCGAGAGAGAGAGAGAGAGAGAGAGAGAGAGAGAGAGAGAATGTGAGTTTGCTGGGAGTGAGAATGTGAACTTTGAGAGACTAGGGTTTTGCAAATGAGAGGGAGATAGAGCGCAAGAGAGGGATTAGAATTTTGGGGAATCAGGGGCGCTTTTTAAAAAGCGCCTCTAAAAGCCCTTCGTGTTTTGAGCATCAGGGGCGCTTTTTAAAAAGCGCCTCTAAAGGCCCTCCGTGTTTTTGAGCATCAGGGGCGCTTTCTCAAAAGCGCCTCTAAATCCCCTCCGTATTTTGAGAATTAGGGGTGCGTTTTAAAAAGCGCCTCTAAAGGCCTTCCGTGTTTTGAGAATAAGGGGCGCTTTTTAAAAAGCGCTTCTGATGATATAACTTTAGAGGAGTTTCTTTTAAAACGCCTCTAAAAGGTGCGGCATTTTTTATCAATTCTGTTGTAGTGGACTGTGTTATTTTAATTAAATATTATTTTAACTTTTACTGACGGACGACTTTCAAAAATGCCTCGTAGCTAAAAGTGGCCGTGGCTATATGGCATTTTTTTTTGTAGTGTGAGAATGTTGAATCAGAAGCATGAAACTCACTGACATGGAGCTCATAAAAAAATTCAATTACATGAAGCATCAAAAGACAATGGAGTCATGCATTTAGCTAGCTCAGTTGGCGAGCTAAGGGATACCAAAGGAGCACACCAAAAGAGTGCTAGAAGGAGGTTCGGGGTTCAAATCCGGGAATCTAACATTCCCCCACCCTTACTAACATTTCTTATCAAAAGAGAAAAAGACAATGGAGTCAATGACAGGGAAGTATCATTATCAATTTACACCTCAGACCACACTTCCATCTGTTTCTTTATCCTTCTTCTTGAACATTGAAGTATCATTATCAATTACATGATGTATAATTGTGATCTACAATTGATCGCAAGGTGAGATGATAGACATAATCCTTTTCACAAAATAAGGCTGATACTCAAGCTTAAAATAAATCTGACCAACTAATCTTTTCACAGAATAAGGCTATATTGGACAGAAAAAAGTAAAAAACATATAAAATGAAAAGGAATTGATATTGAACACAAAGCTTATTAGCTGGTAACTAAAAAGCTTGGTATAATATCCATGTTCTGAAGTTCAATTCCTCTTGGTTCATTCATTAAAACACATGTCACCCATTTGCCTGAATTACATTCCATCGTTCTAGTTCTGTCATCATGAATGGTAATATTATGAGTTGAGCTTATAGAAAGATGTTGTGAAGTTTTAATGGCACAACTCTTAACAATTAACATAAATCACTTCATGAATGGAAGAAAACTTAATCCAATTAAACATACTGTCTTACGTACTCCCCTTTAAGAAAAAGGACAATCACAAGTGCAAAAAAGGGATTTAAAGTCAGGCGAAAATGGGATTTAAAGTTAGACGCTAGCTTGACTTCTATTAAGTCGACTTCGTATGTCAGGAGTTTTAAAGTCAAGCGATAGCTTGACTTTGTAAGTCTGTTTAAAAGTCAAGCATTTATTTCGCCTGACTTCGTAAGTCTGTTTTAAAGTCAAGCATTTATTTCGCCTGACTTCGTAAGTCTGTTTTAAAGTCAGGCTTTAGTTTCGCACGACTTTAAAAGTCCATTTTTTTTAAAAAAAAAATTATTTGGTAGCCTTAATGTATCCCCATGCTGCACCTGATCATTGCTGCCTAAAGTATTTGTTTCCTCAATCACCATCTAATGAACTTCATTTACCCAACACTTTCTATATATATATATATATATATATATATATATATATATATCTATCATAGTTAACTCACACATCTAGTGAACATGAAAATCATAAAATAAGTCATGTAATCATTCATTCATTCATTCAAACTCACAGTTTTCAATATAACAAGTCCATTATAACAATAAAATGGATACAACAACAGAAAAAAAAATATCTGCAAGAACATAAATACAAATAAATTAATAGCTGCAAGAACAGAAATATCTGAGAGGAGCTGCTGCTATAGTTCAACCACTCCATCATGTTTGCCACCCCAGTCCTGCTGTTTCACTGCACCCTGACATCCTTGAAACTGCCTGGACAGCCATGTTAAGAACACCAAGCCCTGCACTGCAAACCAGAAAGAAAACAAATACCATGTAAAGCAGGACTGGACAGTCTTTTGACAACTGTTTAATGGCAGAAAGCGGCAATGACAAGGAAGTTTATAGAACAATAAAACAAACTGGACACTCAAAAAGGATTACTAGTACATCACAAATTCACAACTAGTTTTACAAGTACCACCCAGCTCCAACCACAACTATCTTTTGTTTCAGAGCATGCAGCATAAGAAATAAAAAAAGTCTGTTAAGTTGGTGGGGCTGAGATTGTTAAAAGAAATAAAGCATGTTTCCTATAAATAAAAGGATCGGTTGATATTTCCTATAAATAAAAGGATCAGTTGATAAGGACTGATTTCTTGTTTGATTATAGAAAGACACATGAATATGTTTTATAGTACTAAGAGTTGATTTGTGTGAGAGAAATAAGTAAGAGATAGAGAAGAAAGATCAATTAATAAAATCCACATATTTGTCTACAACATTATCATTAATGTTGAAGCATACCTCTTCGCATTCGAAACATTTTTCCCCATAGCAGAGGCTTTCAAAGAAAAATATGAACCTGATGGATCCACCTACAACAAGAACAAATTGCACCAGACAACAACCTTCAATTTTTCCTCTACTTTTCTAAAACCCAGTGGTAATTTTAAACATTCCAAGTGCAAGAACAACGAAATCCCAGTACACACTACAACAGATTTAAGCATTGGGAGCGCTTTTTTTAGGCCATAGGGAGCGCTTTCGGGCGCTCCTAAAGCTAGCGCTCCTGTTGCAAATCACCCAAAGGTAGCGCTCGAAAAGCGCTCCCAAAAAACAGGCAAGAGGAGCGCTTTTTATTACAAGCGCTCCTTATGCTTAGGCGCGCTAAGACAATAAGGAGCGCTTACCGTAAAAAGCGCTCCTCGTGGCCTAAAAAAAGCGCTAATCAAACAAAATAGAAAGAACACTCTTACATTCACTAATTCACTAATGAGTAATGAGTGAATACTGTCTAGAAGAAATGATAGTTTTTAATGATAATATTTACCATTTAAAGAGATTCACAACCATTTAAATGATAATATTTACCGTTTAAAGAGATTCACAACCACCTAAAATGGAACAGCTTATAACCAACTGTCATACCCTAATTTTGTCCGGCTAGTTTAAAGTTTACTAAAAAAATCCAAAATATTGTTTTTATCGTCTATGTGCGTCGTTCCCAGTCATGTATAGGCGTGTTACTTTTCATTGGTGCATGTGTGCTATTGTTAATAATGTACACATTTTAGTCCCCATTGCGGACAGGTGTTCGCGTATTGTTGTGTACGAGTGTTTATTTTAGTACGTGAATTCGCGTATTCTCGTTGTGGACGTGCGTTCGCGTCTCGTCGTGCACGTTTGTTTTTCGTCGTTGTTCTCGGCTTAATTTTGTTCTAAAAATTTAATAAAAATCAGATTGTGAATAAATGCTTTTTTATTTGTATAATCAGTTTTTTTTTTTTTTACAAAGTCAACTTTAGTACCCATGTATAGACAAAATTTAATTACAAGAAAGTACAAAAATTAAAATCAAAATAAAATAAAAAAAAGGGGAAAGAGTGCCCCTGCTAGCTGCTGCCATTTGAAGAATTAGGCCAATGCTAATTTCTTCTTGCTCCCTTGGCATTTTTCCTAATTTGCTCCAGCCAAACAACTTTATACACACCTCTGACCTTGTCTCCAACGGCTCTCTTCTGCACCTCTGCAAGACTGCAACCACAACAGGCATCCAACAAATTCTGCCTACAACCTTAGGCTGAGAAGTGGTACATTTTGGGATCCAGCGCAGCCTATGAAGGAACAGAGCAGATACAATATTTTGAGAGGGGGGCTATAAACAGGAGAGGAGAACCGATTAGGAGGGGGGCAGAAAAATGGAGAAACAGAGAACAATAGAAAGGGGAGGAGAACAGGGGAAATGAAAGGGGAGAGAGCCACTGTCCCTCCACCACCACTGTGAGCCGCCCCAACAGCAACACAACCACCCACAGCGCCCCCTTTCCTCCACCAAACAGCCGCCATGGCCCCTCTCTCCCACGGCCAGCCACCACCAACAGAACCACCGAACGCCCCTCCCTCCGCCGTCAGTCACCATAGCCATCAAACCAACCCCACCGTCGCACTCCTCTCTCTCCCCCGTCGTCGCTCCTCTCGCTCACTCCACCGTAGCCCAGCCACCAAAAACCGTAACCCAGCCGCAAAAACCGTAGCCAAGTCGTCAACCCGTATACGCTGTCAGAATCACCAAAACCCCTTGCGCCTTTCTCCTCGTCATCGCCGGCCATGGATCCACCGTAAAGCCCCCTCTTCCGCTCCCCGTCGTATTTCTCTCTCCCTCGCCGCCGCTCGCATCGCCACCGCCATCTCCGTTTTCTCACTCCCTCAACCTCGCGAATCTCGCCCACTCCATTTCCCTCACCGCCGGTGACTCTTTTTCTCCCTCTCCTCAGAAGCTGCCTCTCTCTCCTCAAGCTCTCTCTCAGTGTGTGGCACTGATGTAAGGAGAGTATGGAATTAGGTTTAGTTTGTCATCGAAATACTCCTTCAGTCTGTTTAGTTTATTTATTTATTTTTTTTCTCTCTAATTCAATTCACTAACTGCACCCCCATCTCTTTTGCTTTGCCCCCCCCCCCCCCAAGAAGCCCACAATCCGTGGGTTAATAGATTCGAAACAGAAACTGGGCCTTTACTGTTTACACCTCCTCTTTTAATAACACACCCCCTGTTTTTCTTTTTTTCCCTAAATAAATAATTTCTTTCACGAACCTATTTTTTTCCCAAATAACGAATAAACGTTATCCACTAAAAATAGTTTGTTACTAATGGTCACTCTGAGCTTAGCTTGTTTGACTGTTAATAACAACATCAGTTTTTCAAACGAGTTATGAGTGACGGCCACTTTGGGTTTTACTTGTTTGGTCGTCACGAATATATCTCCCAATTTCGAAAATAAATATAAAACACCAACACACAAATATTTTCTACCAAGAACTACGTGTGATTTGATTCTCTACCAGGAGATACGTAGGAGCAGAGGGCGGCCGACCTCTGTCAATTGCATTAATAAAAAACCTTTTTTTTCTTTTAATTAATTTCCTTTCTATTTCTCAAAAAAGTACAAAAACAACCAACTGTCTATCGAGTCTTTTTTTTATTATTATTATAAGGGTAAAAACATTATTTTTGAATTAATAAACGCTTACACGTTTAGTTAAAAGGTAACCTTCCTTAGGAAGAATGTCGTAGGGTGCTAATACCTTCCCTACGCATAAACGACTCCCGAGGCTAAAGCTGGTCCGCAAAACCCCCTTATCTACTCAATAGGGATTTTCCAATGTTTGCCCCTAAACTAAAACTTTGGTGGCGGCTTCATTTCAAGAACTTCGAAGAATCCATCCTCCGGATTTTTCGGTCGCTACAGCTGGCGACTTCACTGGGGAAAGCGAAGAGAGTCAAGCCTGGTTAACTAAATGTGTAAGTTTTTATTAGCTTTATATTTTGTTTTTGCCCTTATGCTTATTTTATTTATTTATTAGCATTTCTTTATATTATTGAACCTTAGGGTAGACGACTTTTTGTTATTATTGTTGTATATCTTGTCCAGCTTGGTTAGTTTAAATATTTTGCCCTCATCACACACCTCACTTACACTTTTGCACACACCTTTGAGTGGGGCCCTATACCCGGGTCTGCAAATAACCTAGGACGAGTGGAGATTATTAGTGACAGTCATTCTGGATTTTATCTGTCTGACTCTCATGAAAGTCTCAGCCAGAGTATGCTCTTTCATGGTATCCCACACCAGGTAGTTCGCTATCGTTGTGGATCATATCATGAAGGGATTTTAGCTCTGGAGACCTTTGTGAGGAAGTGAATAGAGCCAATTGAGAGATTGATCACATAAGTGACCCTAGACCATGTTAAAAATCCCAATTTGGACATGACCCACCTAGGACACAGAGGCATTATACTATTAATCTGGTTAGCGTTTCTCCAAAAATAAAATCACTCGAAAAAAAACATTTTCATGATTCCTTCATTTGCATGCACACACATCACTCCTTCCATTCATCATACAAAAATCATCACGCATTCATAACAAAGTAAGATCATTCTTTTCACACGCATCTCATTATCATTGCACCGTCGTGCATCTCCTCATCCTAGAGATATCATCTCCGTCGTTTGACCATCTTGCATACTACATAAAAATTATGTTTATTACTCTTTTCCACGAATTAAAAAAAATCGCTGCAAGTGTCATGCATTTTGTTTCCTCGCACGCCAAAAAACACAATTTTTACCCATATAAAATTGGCATATCATTTGATAAAAAAAAAACATTAGCATCGTGTCTAACATGCATCGACATTCATTCATAATCATCCAAAATCATGATCACACAATGTAGGTATCACATCATTTGTAAAGTCTTGAATTACATTTCAAAAAATAATATTCATACATCATTTCTCTCATGTTGTCATCCTAGTCTAAATGCATCAATCCCGTATTTATGTACCATTTTCCAAATAAAAAAAAGAAGGTATTTCATCATTCATCATCCCATAAATAAAAAAATGAGAGTTTGCATACATGTTGCACTACCTCTTAAAAATAAAAAAAATTGCATCAAACATTTACTTCTTCATGCACACATGCATTTTCATATCCGTCATCATGGGCATTATATTTTGCTAGAAAATAAAAAATCACCATAGAACGAATCGCTCGTTTCCATATGCATCTCGTTCTCATGGTACTAACATGCACATCATCATCCAAAAAAAAAACAAAGACACTACATATTTGTCCATTTGCATCTCTTGCATATCCACACTAGAAAAAATATCACTGTGGTATTATATATTCATTCATCATTTCATTTAAACACATTATTCCCTCTTCATGCATTATATGAAAAAAGGGGGCCATTTATTTCTTTCACACCCACTTTAAAGGCATTACTCCCATGCATCATAAAAAAATTTGAAACTTTATTCCTCTTACATGCATCTCATATTCCTACATGCATCAAAATAAAATTAGAAATTTCTCCATTATTGCATCATTCATCAACCATACCCATTTAAAGTATCCTTCCGTCACGTTCAAAAATCATCACGCATTTCATTCATCTCTGTTGTCGCTCATGTACAACAAACATTCATGTGTTCGTGCATTATACTCTATTCAAAGAAAACATATAAAAACAATCATCATGCATTCATACTAAAATGATTTTTCTATAAGCATTTCATTATCATTCCCCTACCATGCATCTTATCATCTGGAAAATAACAAAAATATCATTCATCTCATCCAAAGTGCATCATCTTGCACATCCATACACCAAAAATAATAAATATCACATTGGTATTATAAAAAAATTGTATTTCTCCTCTTCATGCATCATAAAGAAACAAAAACAAAAGTCTTTCATTCTCGTGCATCTCAAAAACAGCTCCTTCATGCATCATAAAAAAAAACAAAAACAAAAGTCATTTATTCCTCTCACATCCATCTCAAGGGCATTAATCCTCTCACATGCATTAAAACAAAATTAGGAATTGCTTCATTTTCTTCTATTCTTGCATTGTTCATCATCCAATAGTTTTTTAGCCTCTCACTCTAGTTGAAATTTTTAAAAAAAAAAAGATAATAAGTAAAAAAAAATAAAAATCACACACTTTCTTAAGGTATGATTACGCATTTCATTTACCTGCATTATTGTCTGTGTACAACAACATCCATATGTTCATGCATTCTGTTTTATTCAAATATTTTTTTCCAAAAAAAAAAAAGAAAAAAAAATGAAACTCATAAGATTTTTTTGACACACTGTTTGATGAGAGACGATGCCTTCTTGAAAATATATTTTAATTGATTCCTCTTCCTTGGAAAATTTTGTCATACTCTAACTTGATTCACCAACATTAAGTTCTTCACCCTTCACTCCATATACATCCTACTCATACCCACCACATTCATGGAAACCACCTACCCACTTAACCCTTCAATGGAATTCACCGATGACTCATTCACCATCATGGTCACTCCAACATTGACCACATCTTCAAACCCTTGCTCCTGCAGGCTTGACCCTTAGCCTAAGAGACACACCCCACCAAAGGTATTAGCCAACATATATCTCACGCCCGTGACAAGAAGCTTAAATGTCTATTTTGTTAACTTGTGTGGTTTTGACAATTAAAATTGTTCTATCTTAAGCGGTGTTAACTCTCCGTGAAGCCTTTGCAAAATAAACTAACCTGACATGTGTGTTTACCGTTGTTTGAGTCAGTTATACTACCCCTGTCTTTCCGCCACTTCCAAAACCAGACCCAACCATTCATAAAAGGCCCAGTCCCCACAAGAGTATTTCATTCGCTTTCCCCCAGTGATGAAATTTCACGAATAACACTTTGTACGCTCCATACTGGGGCAGAGTAATGATCACTAAGATTTTCTGCTAGCATTCTAAACACTCGTGCAAGTCCTTTGAGTAAAAAAAACACAAAAGAGATCCAAAAGAGAAAAGCCCGTTAGGTTGAAAACTCGCAAGAGCAGCCTGAGCAAAAATTAGGGCATAAAAAAAATAATAATAAATAAAGAAAAGCAAATATATTAAAATGAAGTTTTGTCCCATAATTACAATTTCAAGAAAATAAGCAATCATGATTTGAATTGGAGTTTGGCCATTTTCCTATATCCAAAAATCCAAAAAAGAGAAATGCCCTTTGCTACCCACTTCGAGCCAAAAAATCAAAAATCTTCCAAACACCTTAGACAAGGATCAATCCCATATCTAACAGCTCGCTCAGCTCGAAAGAAAAAAGAAAAATCACAAAAAAGTGAAATTAAAAAATAGGATCGAAAAATCCTGAAAACCAAAAAAGTAGAATTTGTGAGCTGACACTTCACACCATCGAGCATATAAAAGATCTTTGTCTGAAATAAACCCTCAAACACTTCCTTTGGCCTAAGCGTCCTATCCTCCATAAACCCTCAAATGCGCTACAACCCTAAAACAGGTTCATTCTACCATGAAGCGCATAAAGATTCTTTGTCTCAACCAACCCCGAACACTCTCAGGAGCAAAGCAATCATTTCCTTCATGAATCATTAACCACTGGCCATATTACAATCCAAAGGCCTATTCCGATCAGTGATTGGTTGCTTCCATTTTTCTCAAAGCTTCTAGGACAAAATAATCAGAATAATTTATTTGCTCAAAAAAAAACAAAGAGAAAAATATTATTACAAAAAAAAATAAAATAAAATAAAACTTAAAAGGGCTTGCACGCTTGAAGTTCATCAAGAGAAGATAACAGTGATCATCAACAAAGTGAATTTTCATCGAACCAAAAACTCTTGACTGTCTTAGCTTGTGGAATCCTTCCCAAGGAAAACCACAAATCCCTACTAAGGCAGTTACTTGACTTATCATATCAAAATGGGGCAATACCTCACCCCCCATTCCACTCAAACTCAGGGAGATTTTTTTTAGCATCCCCAAAATACCCTCATCTTTCATCCCGTTCATATACTACACCCATATAGCCATACCAGACTAATTTCCAAACCATTATTCTAACTTTGCACCCTGTCACAATCCCACTCGAGACGGGGCAATTTTCATCTTTCATGGATTGGGGCAACCTTGTCCTCTTGTAGACCGGGGCTTCATATCCCTCGGCCCGAAAGAATCCTTCTGCCTCCCATTCCATTCATTCCTAGCCACGCGTCACCCCAATACCTGCATAGTTCCCAATCCCTCAACCAGTCTATATCCTTAGTTGTCATTGTCCTCCTTAGTTTCACTCCCCACTATTTGAAGTCAAAATTGGGGCAATCAAACATTTTTACCTTGGGGCAAGCTTATCTCTCATAAGTTTGAGCCAATAAACCTCATCCTCCACTCCACTCATGTGTCACACTTGACTATACCCTACATTTCTTGAACCCTGAGTCAACTGGCACATTCATTTGCATTCACACTTTTTTCATATTTATTAAGCAAATGCTTCAAAGAGAGAGACACACAATAATGACAATCCCTCTAAGTTAACATCTTAGACTTGAAAGCTTAGCCATCATGGGTCATCATAACCAAATGAGAACCCATCTGCAAATACACATCTCGATCTCTAGAAATGACACTAATACATTGCTGCAAGCCACACTTTTCAAGATGACAATCTTGAGCTTACCAGAGTTCAAGTCCAAGCCATCGAAAATCTTTCTTCCAAGGAACGATCAATTCAAAATGTTCAGCTCTCTGTTTCCAGCATCAAAAGTTTCGTTTCACATCAAACATTTTTGCATCCTTACAAAAACAAAAAAGTGTTGTTACCAACAAATCTTGCATTATACATGTCCTCATTATTCTAGAATTAAAACCATGCATCTGATCATACCCATCACAACACTTTCATACAAGTATTGTACATGCATTCACATTCCATTTGTTTTGCCTACACAATTTTGCTTCTTGTGCATTACGCATTGCGTATGCGGGCATGCATAGCCACGCATAACATGTATCGCTTCAATAAAAATGCCAAATGTTGGTCCCGTCATTACCAAAAGTCTGTCTACATCCCAACAAACATCCAATCATTGCATCATACAACATCAAGTCATGCGGCTACCACAACCCTTCATCTAAGCATTACGTGGGCACGTTCATTCATTCATTCATTCATTCATTTATTCATGAAAAGGGGCAAAACAAGAGAAAACCAAAAAGGCGAAAGTCATCCACATTGCACTCGTTACTCCCACCAAAGCATAGATCATTCCATCATGCAACCAGCAGTACATGTGCATTCGCATTCGCATACACAGCTTATCAATTTCTGTTTCCGACCAACTTCAGCATCCATCATTCACGGGCCTTTTGTAGTCCATTTACTTTCGCATTGCACGTTCATCACATCACCAATCATATCATTTGCTATGCATTCACGTGTTTCCTTTATTCACCATAGCATTTGCATCAAAGTATTACATTCGCATCATACTCACATTCGCATTGCATGCATCAAGAAAAGAAGCAAAATAAATAAGAAAAAGCAAAAAGAAAATCCATCCATTACATTCATCATCACACCAAAAAATAATCACCACAGTCACATCTGCATCCACATACAACCGTTTTTCGACTTTCTCATTCCATCAGGTTCAACACCCATTTCATTCATCATCCCACCAAATACCAATCATTGCACGTTCGTCACGTGCATGACATTGTTTGCTTCGATAAACGTGTCGAGTACCGGTCTCATCGTTGCCCCCCCCCCCCCAAAAAGAGTTTTTTTAATCATATCTTTGTACCGTGCATGACATTCGCATCACATTCACACTTCGCATTTCATACACACATTATATACCAAGAAAAAAAACAACAAAAGAAAAAAATTTGCTCATTCCATTACATTCATCATTAATCAGCACAATCACATTCATATCTTATCTGCATTCACATACGTTGGTTGTCAACCTCCATGTTCCATCAATTTCAACTCACATCATCTACCATTTCACATGCTTACACTGCATGCACGCATACATCATCCATTGCATCCTTAAAGGCGGTCAAATATAGATATTTGTATCCGTCAAGATGAATTCAAATTATAATGTTAGCACTGAGCCTAGCATCAGCCTTTTAGACCCCCAGCGGTCCCTCAGAGCCCAAGCGCTCCTTCAGACCAACAATGGTCCTTCAATCCAGATCGCATGTCGCGTTATCGAGCAACCGACGGATCATCCGGCCCCAGGCCCTTCAGACTAGCTGTGTCTGCCTAAAAAACACAGTGCACGTCCTTCGAGGTGCACAAATCCGGTCAACGACCTGACTTTGCCCCCATGGCCGCTCGAAAAAGGCCACCCCCCAAGCAGACCGTTTTACTAGTACCGTCGCTAGTTTGCGCTCCATCAGACCCATGGGTCCATCAGGCTTAGGCATGCCCTTCAGACCTTATTGGTCCTTCAGTTTAACTCCAATCAATGCGCCAAGCATCGACTGCGAATTAGACCATCAGAGCCCAGTGCTCCTTCAGATCCCCGGTGATCCTTATTTACTCTATGTCAACCCATTATCTTTCAATAATTTCTAAAAAAATAATCTTGACAAAATTAGTGTCTTTTTATCTTCATTTCTATTTTACTCGAGAAATTTGGAAACCCTTCATATTTCCTAGTAAAATATAAATAAAGAGGGGCAGCTGTCATACCCTAATTTTGTCCAGCTAGTTTAAAGTTTACTAAAAAAATCCAAAATATTGTTTTTATCGTCTATGTGCGTCGTTCCCAGTCATGTATAGGCGTGTTACTTTTCATTGGTGCATGTGTGCTATTGTTAATAATGTACACATTTTAGTCCCCATTGCGGACAGGTGTTCGCGTATTGTTGTGTACGAGTGTTTATTTTAGTACGTGAATTCGCGTATTCTCGTTGTGGACGTGCGTTCGCGTCTCGTAATGCACGTTTGTTTTTCGTCGTTGTTCTCGGCTTAATTTTGTTCTAAAAATTTAATAAAAATCAGATTGTGAATAAATGCTTTTTTATTTGTATAATCAGTTTTTTTTTTTTTACAAAGTCAACTTTAGTATCCATGTATAGACAAAATTTAATTACAAGAAAGTACAAAAATTAAAATCAAAATAAAATAAAAAAAAGGGGAAAGAGTGCCCCTGCTAGCTGCTGCCATTTGAAGAATTAGGCCAATGCAAATTTCTTCTTGCTCCCTTGGCATTTTTCCTAATTTGCTCCAGCCAAACAACTTTATACACACCTCTGACCTTGTCTCCAACGGCTCTCTTCTGCACCTCTGCAAGACTGCAACCACAACAGGCATCCAACAAATTCTGCCTACAACCTTAGGCTGAGAAGTGGTACATTTTGGGATCCAGCGCAGCCTATGAAGGAACAGAGCAGATACAATATTTTGAGAGGGGGGCTATAAACAGGAAAGGAGAACCGATTAGGAGGGGGGAAGAAAAATGGAGAAACAGAGAACAATAGAAAGGGGAGGAGAACAGGGGAAATGAAAGGGGAGAGAGCCACTGTCCCTCCACCACCACTGTGAGCCGCCCCAACAGCAACACAACCACCCACAGCGCCCCCTTTCCTCCACCAAACAGCCGCCATGGCCCCTCTCTCCCACGGCCAGCCACCACCAACAGAACCACCGAACGCCCCTCCCTCCGCCGTCAGTCACCATAGCCATCAAACCAACCCCACCGTCGCACTCCTCTCTCTCCCCCGTCGTCGCTCCTCTCGCTCACTCCACCGTAGCCCAGCCACCAAAAACCGTAACCCAGCCGCAAAAACCGTAGCCAAGTCGTCAACCCGTATACGCTGTCAGAATCACCAAAACCCCTTGCGCCTTTCTCTTCGTCATCGCCGGCCATGGATCCACCGTAAAGCCCCCTCTTCCGCTCCCCGTCGTATTTCTCTCTCCCTCGCCGCCGCTCGCATCGCCACCGCCATCTCCGTTTTCTCACTCCCTCAACCTCGCGAATCTCGCCCACTCCATTTCCCTCACCGCCGGTGACTCTTTTTCTCCCTCTCCTCAGAAGCTGCCTCTCTCTCCTCAAGCTCTCTCTCAGTGTGTTGCGCTGATGCAAGGAGAGTATGGAATTAGGTTTAGTTTGTCATCGAAATACTCCTTCAGTCTGTTTAGTTTATTTATTTATTTATTTTTCTCTCTAATTCAATTCACTAACTGCACCCCCATCTCTTTTGCTTCGCCCCCCCAAGAAGCCCACAATCCGTGGGTTAATAGATCTGAAACAGAAACTGGGCCTTTACTGTTTACACCTCCTCTTTTAATAACACACCCCCTGTTTTTCTTTTTTTCCCTAAATAAATAATTTCTTTCACGAACCTATTATTTTCCCAAATAACGAATAAACGTTATCCACTAAAAATAGTTTGTTACTAATGGTCACTCTGAGCTTAGCTTGTTTGACCGTTAATAACAACATCAGTTTTTCAAACGAGTTATGAGTGACGGCCACTTTGGGTTTTACTTGTTTGGTCGTCACGAATATATCTCCCAATTTCGAAAATAAATATAAAACACCAACACACAAATATTTTCTACCAAGAACTACGTGTGATTTGATTCTCTACCAGGAGATACGTAGGAGCAGAGGGCGGCCGACCTCTGTCAATTGCATTAATAAAAAACCTTTTTTTTCTTTTAATTAATTTCCTTTCTATTTCTCAAAAAAGTACAAAAACAACCAACTGTCTATCGAGTCTTTTTTTTTATTATTATTATAAGGGTAAAAACATTATTTTTGAATTAATAAACGCTTACACGTTTAGTTAAAAGGTAACCTTCCTTAGGAAGGATGTCGTAGGGTGCTAATACCTTCCCTACGCATAAACGACTCCCGAGCCTAAATCTGGTCCGCAAAACCCCCTTATCTACTCAATAGGGATTTTCCAATGTTTGCCCCTAAACTAAAACTTTGGTGGCGGCTTCATTTCAAGAACTTCGAAGAATCCATCCTCCGGATTTTTCGGTCGCTACACCAACTAAATTGGAACAGCTTATAACCAAAATATTGCATCCCAATTCCCAAGTTTATGATATCCACAAAAGATAAAGTCATAAAGCTGTTTATTTGGCTCATAATGCATGGACTACATCATACAATGTACTACAAAAGCTGCTAAACAAGTGTACTATTTAACAAGCATAACAAGAATAGCAAATGAAGTGATAAGTTACCTCCTGATATGCACTAGTCTTATCCTGTACTACAAAAGCCCACGAAAGAATTCCCTCTCCCCTAACTGCAAGAATAGAGCTTAATCCCATACCCAATTCCCCTGCAAAAACAAAAGAATCAATGACCAATTAATTGATTACAAATGCTCACTCACTTATCATCAAACATCAAACATGAATTACAAATATGCCAGTGGTACTAGTAAAGAATAACAATGAAGCAAGCAAGAACACTTACAAGGATGAAGGCAATCGAATCCGTCGAGAGTTTGTCAGCATGAGACTGACACCAATTACGAGTTAAGTTAGACTTAAGGATTACTTATTTGTTTCCTATTTAGACGGACACCAAAACCAATTGGATTGAGGGTAGTTCTCCCCTCACACATTCCCTCATGTTTTTCTCTTCACTCTTGGATCCTCAAGAATTTCAATATGCAAATTTGTAGTGTAGGAGATTCTCACCTCTAAGAAGGAAACTTGAGTTCCAATCCCCATAGGCAAAACAAAGAAAAAGAAAACATTAGGCACCATATTTTCATCTCCTTTAATGATAGATGGGTTTTTAATTTTCACAATCTGAAAGAGTAAATAAAGACTACAAAACCATAATTAAGACTAAAACAGTTAATAACAGCACTGCTAAAAATCTATGAATCATCAATTTTACATCATCAACACGTCGAAGCACACAGCCACTTTCAGATTGAATTGTAATATGATCAAGGTTGTGCCGATGAAGGTCAGACACCTGTTGAAATCATTACAATGGGATTAGTGAAATTAATAGTTTGGCAAAAAGTAATAATGAGAACTATTAAAATAAGTAAGATATTCATTTTAGAAACAGAACCTATGATTCTTGAAACAAACTTGAATACGAAGAGCCATTTTGGCAAAGAAATATACTATGTCCATGAAATAAATATAGCGAGATTATGCCCGTGAAATTGACATAGTATGTATACTGCCCCTATGTCAAAATATTGTACTCCTTTTTTGCTGGTATTTCTACAACCTCCTGACCCGCTCTTTCTTATTTTTCAGATCAAATGGTGTTGGAGATATTTTCAAAATATTGATTTGGATTCTGGTTAAAGATATTTGTGAATTAAACTTTGTAACAAATGTCATTGTGGTTCGGTGGTTGCGCATTGTGTTACTATCCTTAGTGGCACGGGTTCGAATCCCCCTTAGATAGATTTTGGAAAATGTTCTATTTATTTTATGTACTGTAAATTAAAAATTGAAATGACATAACCGCTGGGACTTGAACCCGCGCCAGCGAAGTGAACGAGCAGAACGGTTACCATCGAACCAACATATTATTTCATTCAATTTTCAGATATTAACTGTATTTAACGAATCCAAATGGCAGAAACTATTTTCCCAAAAAGTTGCGTTCTTTCATTAAAAGGCATGAATTTTTCTATATAAAGAGACATTCTGAACTCATTATAACATACGAATTTCAACTTCTCTCCAACACAAAATTCCATCATTTTTATTCTAAATCAACTCTTTACTTCTCTGGTGCACAAGAGTGAGTACGGAGACTTTATTCCGTAAGGTATTATTGAAAGATAGGCTTGGTGTGGTTGTGCAAGACACATCAAGGTTTCTAAAGTATCCTGAAGGGGATTCGCAGGTTACCCTATTGCATCCAATCGATTAGAATTGGTGGGGGCGAATCGAACCTAAAGGTTAGTGTGTTTACACACGCTTTAGAATCAAGTGCGGCCTCATCAAATTCATCATTGTTCGAGTGTTGCAGCATCTTCCCCAACATATTGATCTCACAGTCTTTAGGTTCGATTCCGATTTTCTTGTAACAATGGCTGCATCACTCAAAGAGATGACTTCTGATTTTGTGAAACTTGAGAAATTTGATGGTGGCAATTTCATTCGTTGGCAAAAGAAGATGCAATTTCTCCTAACAACATTGAAGGTTTCTTATGTGTTGAATACTCCAAGGCCAATGGACAACGACAGCGAGACAATTGCAGAAACTAGAGAACGACTAAAGTGGGAAAATGATGATTACATATGCATGGGACATATTCTCAACGGGATGTCAGATTCTTTGTTCGATATCTACCAATGTGAAAATTCTGCCAAGGATCTTTGGGACAAACTTGAAGCAATGTACATGCAAGAAGATGCAACAAGTAAGAAATTTCTTGTTACTCATTTTAATAATTACAAGATGGTTGATAGTAGGCCAATTATGGAACAAATGCATGAAATAGAAAGGATTCTTAATAATTATAAACAACATAAAATGCATATGGATGAAACCATCATTGTCTCATCAATCATTGATAAACTTCCCCCATCATGGAAAGACTTCAAAAGAAGTTTGAAACATAAAAAGGAGGACATTTCTCTTGATCAATTGGGAAATCATCTTCGGTTAGAAGAGGAGTATCGAAAACAAGAGGATACTAAGGACCAATATACTCATGAGAAAGTATATGTTATAGAGGGTGGAAAGTCTAGAAAGTCCAATGAGGAAAAGGATCAAGATGATGAGGAAGGTCATGATAACAACAATGGAAACAGTCACAACAAAAGGAAGAAAGGTAGTTGTTTTCATTGTGGCAAACCAGGGCATTACAAGAGTGAATGTAGGTTCTTGAAGAAGATGAACAAAGAGAAGAACTCTAGTGCACAAAAGGATCATCTTGTTGCATAGAAGTTATCTCTAGAAAGGGTTCACTCTAAGAATGTGTATTATGTACCCAATGACGGGAAATTGAATTTAAGTGTGTTTTCTTGTAATAAGTTATGTCTTTGTATTTGATGTATTTACTGTGTTGTGTGGTGCATTTTAGGAAATTGTAAGTGTAATTTGTATTTATACTATTGTTTTTAAATTAAAGGGTAATTAAAATTTTGTGTCTATTTTATTCATGACAAAGTTATCATCATAAAATATTTTATTTTCATCATTAATTTATTTGCACTAAACAATGATAATATCATGAATACTTAGTGATATTTATGTTCTCTTTTGTCATGTGTTAGTGATCAATGATATAACTTTATTAAATGTTTAATATGGCAAAAGGTAAAATAATTTAATGCGTTTGTATAAGATACAATTAAATGATATAATTATCATGTTTTGTGCTAATTGATTGATTTCAAAAGTATATCAAAAGTCATAGCTATGGAGGTGATTGAATATTCAAAATGTATAAAAGTTGAAATGAATTTTGCAATTCTTTGACGAAAGAATTGACAAGGATGTGATGTTGAATACATCAATAGGGATGTGATACAAGCCCATATCTAATTGATCACCAATAATTATGGAAACCCGACTCACACTTGAATGAAATCAAGTCTTGAGTTCAATGGTGAAAGTACATTATAAGAGTGATTGGAGTACTTGAAAATAGATACATCCCATGGGTTAAAGTACTTGGACCATAAAAGTAAAGTTGGAAGGATGAGGTTCTCCTCTTAATAGACATATAGCATATATTTGCTGAGGTGCATAATTATGGGTGCATTTCTAATATAGTCTACCTGTATGAGAATGAAGTGGGGCCGCTTCATAGAGTTAAAGGGCTGGACTCTTAAAATTCTCATGAAAAGGATACCGGACACAAGGCCTTATTAAAAGTGTCATTTTTATAATTCTTTCAATGGTACTGAGATTTCATGCGTGAGTTATGCACACTTGTTCTAATGAGTAGTTGGTTCAAAGCTTGTCTACCAATCTATTTGGGGATTAGTGATGACTTAACTTACTAAGTGATGGTTCAAATCGCAAGATACCTTCATTTGAAAACATGTGATTTCCGGAATAATGGATTTGGATATTTTGAAAATGGTGGGGGATTGTTGGAGATATTTTCAAAATATTGATTTGGATTCTGGTTAAAGATATTTGTGAATTAAACTTTGTAACAAATGTCATTGTGGTTCGGTGGTTGCGCATTGTGTTACTATCCTTAGTGGCACGGGTTCGAATCCCCCTTAGATAGATTTTGGAAAATGTTCTATTTATTTTATGTACTGTAAATTAAAAATTGAAATGACATAACCGCTGGGACTTGAACCCGGGACTTGAACCCGCGCCAGCGAAGTGAACGAGCAGAACGGTTACCACCGAACCAACATATTATTTCATTCAATTTTCAGATATTAACTGTATTTAACGAATCCAAATGGCAGAAACTATTTTCCCAAAAAGTTGCGTTCTTTCATTAAAAGGCATGAATTTTTCTATATAAAGAGACATTCTGAACTCATTATAACATACGAATTTCAACTTCTCTCCAACACAAAATTCCATCATTTTTATTCTAAATCAACTCTTTACTTCTCTGGTGCACAAGAGTGAGTACGGAGACTTTATTCCGTAAGGTATTATTGAAAGATAGGCTTGGTGTGGTTGTGCAAGACACATCAAGGTTTCTAAAGTATCCTGAAGGGGATTCGCAGGTTACCCTATTGCATCCAATCGATTAGAATTGGTGGGGGCGAATCGAACCTAAAGGTTAGTGTGTTTACACACGCTTTAGAATCAAGTGCGGCCTCATCAAATTCATCATTGTTCGAGTGTTGCAGCATCTTCCCCAACATATTGATCTCACAAATGGCAGGACCACTTGGGTTTGCCGGACTTAAAGCTTTGGCGAAGCAAGGGGCGGCGGGCGGCGCAGGAAGAAAAGAGGATAAACATCCCTAAGTTAAATAAAAGAGGCTAAATATCAGATTAACAAATAAAAGATAGAGATGCATGAGCAATGTCTAAGCATATTGACAATAACAAAAAACGTAAAGTTAAATTACATCCCTAAGTTCTTACCAGGTAAACATGAGCATAATTTGTCCTCAGTCATCAAGGTTAACACCAAGATCTTGAGAGCATATTTCTGCACAATGAAAATTATTTCATCCGTAAAACGACAATATGAACCTGCAGGGCAGAACACAGAAGGAACTATAAAACAGCACACAGTTATCTAGCCTTTATCCACCATCAACTAGGAAACATTGAAAAAAAAGAGTAAAGAAAAACTGCAGGGCAGAACACAAAATCATTTCATCTCCAGTTAAGAAATGCATTCTCTACAATCAAATAGTAGTAACTGTAGGAAAATAACAGCTACACAATTTCAAAATGAGCTGACTGGAGGGGAAATCAGAATCCCATCAATTCATCATACACAAACATCACCCAAAAAATCAATAAATCAGAAAAAAATAAAACTAGTACTCTCGCACTATCCAAATTTGAATTAAAGAAAACCTAAATCAATGAAAATGAAGAACAGAGAAGATTATTCAAAAATTGAAATTAACAGAAAACTGGGAGAGAGAGAGAGAGAGAAGCAAACTGTGATATGGAGTACATTTGAGCATGCTTTGAATCACAAACTGAGATATGATGTAGAAATGCTTCAAATATCTATCTGAGCATGACTGAGGTCGCGATTTGAGAAGTGAGGAGTGGAGAAGTCACGATTTTGAAAGCTCGCGATTTGGGGTTTTAGGATTCTTTCTCACGGTGTGTTCGATTCTTGCTGCATCTAGAACGAAAATGAAAACCCTTGAGAAGAAAACGAAAACGAAAGCTAGAATGAAGAAAATGAAAACGAAAGCTAGAATGAAGAAAACGAAAACGAAAGCTTACCTGAATGTGGTCGATTCTGCCATTGCAATCTTCGGTTAGGGTTCTACCATTGAACTTCTCTTCGATCTGTTGAAGTTCAGCGATTTCAGAACAAGATGAAGATGAGCGAGATTAGAGCGAGATTAGAGGCGAGAGCAAGAGCGAGGCGGGAGAGAGAGCGAGGTGAGAGCGAGACGATGAGGTTCTGAGAGATGCGGTTCTGAGAGATGAGGGAATGCTTCAGCGCTTAACTTTTTTATTTTCAAATTATTATTAAATTACTTTTTAAGTCACGCTATATACCGGTCTGTCTTAAAATGTTAAAATCTTTCACTTTTGAAGCCAGCGTGTTTACGTCTGACTTAAAAACACTAGCGTCAGATTAAGTTTTTCATTTTAATTACAAGTTTGCCACCGTGTCTACTTATCAAGTAATGCATCTGAGCGCTTGACTTTAAATGTATAAAAATTTTCATCTTAATTACAAGTTTGCCACCGCCTCTGAATATAAAGTCAGGCATCTGAGCGCTTGATTTTAAATGTCTAATTCTTTTCCTATTTTTCCCCTAGTGAATCATGCATGAAAATTGAAAACCCAAAGAAACATATACACCACTCAAGAACTTGATTCCGATTTCCGACATTAACTGAAAATAGGAAGTAAAAAGAAGTGGAATACCTTCTGGTGGGCAGACCTACAGCTTGTGTCAGTTTGGGGAGCAAGCAAGGTCTTCTTGAGTACATACCTAAACTGTAAATGACATAAATAAATAAATCAAAATAAAAAACCATGATATAACTTCTTATCAATAAAGTCTTCTTGTAGTGTCACATATCACCATATATAATATTACACATTAACTAGATTTAATATTTTTCTTATATTCTTAGTTTTAATTCGTAATATTATGGTTTTTATTCTTTAAACTGGTGTGGTCGTAGAATTCAGTTTATAAATAATTAATGAATTTTGTTTAACGCTGGACGAATAATATTTATCCCAAGAGTTTTCTTTCCCAACAATTATAACGACTCCAATATGTAGCTATTTAATTAAGGGTAATAATACATGTGAACACGCATAACTAAGTTAGAATTCCATCATGGGACCGGTGAAAGAAAGCTCCGAAAAGAAAGTCATTATCAACATGTTCACCAACGTTGGGGTGCAAATTATTTTGACCCTAACATTATTTTCTCAAGTAACCAATGCTGCTTGGAGTTGGGAATGTTTTGGAAGACCAATATACACCCTTTCCTTTGCAAATCATATGGCTGAAGACGATCCTGCGTATGATATGAAAAAAAACGAGTTGCGAATTTGGTGTCGTGACGAAACCGAAACTTTATTGTCTACTACGTTATTACCGAATCCAAATTCATTCTTTCAATTTTGTGGGGGATTTTTTGGATCGGACCCGACATATAAATGCTACGCCAAATTGATTAATACTGATTGGAAGAAATATTTCATAGCCTTCGGTGAATTCTGCGATGAGTGTAAAAAGGAAAAGCGTTGTCATTGGCGAATATATAGAGACAATGTCCAACTTTTCATTCCATCTGAAGATAGATATCGTAAATATGAGTATATCGCATAAATTACCGGTTTCATAATGAAATAATTACTCAATGTACATTACTAGAATTTTTGGTATTACCTTCCATAGGTATTTCCTGCGAATTTTTTTGCTATAGAAATTTGCTGCGAATTTAGTTTCGCAGGAAAATTAAACTTTTTTGAGTTTCCTACATTCAAAAATTGGCAGGAAAGTTTCTTTTTACTATTATTTAAAAAATCTGAATTTTAATTTTCAAAATAATTCTATTTTTAAAAAAAAAAATCTAAAAGACTTGAAATGTAAAACAGAAATGCGTTATTCTTTCTTACATAACCTTCGAACGCTAAGCATGCTATTGTTTCACACAAACCATTTTTTCTTTCTCCAACAAGATTGTATCTCACAGAACCTTCGATTTCGAACACTAGCATGAAATCCCTAAATTTCTCTCAGCTGAGCGTGAAATCGAAATCTCTCTCTCATCTTGTTCCTCTCTCATCATCATCGACCAACGATTTCGATTTCCCAAGCTGATATTTCGATATCGCATCTCTCTCTCTCAGTTTTGCATTAGGATATGCATCTCCCTCACATCTCTCTCTCTCTCTCTCTCTCTCTCTCTCTCTCTCTCTCTCTCTCTCTCTCTATATATATATATATATATATATATATATATATATATATATTTGCACAATTTCGCATCTCTCTCCCTCTCTCTCTCTGTTTCCACATGATTTCACATCTCTCTGAGGTTTATAACCTTCGATTTCGCATAAGAACTTTTTTGAGGTTGGTTTCACACTTCATTGTTGCTTTCAACTATGAACATTGTAAAAATAATGGCATAGTTTTTAATAAATTAGTTTATATAAAAAAATTTATAGTAATCTTTTTTTATATAAATATGATCGTCAGTTTTAATCTGTTTTCATAAGAATAATTGATTTGAAAGATTTCATGATACGAATTTATTTTTCACTTATATAACCGTTGATTTTTGTTCAATGCAAATCGGTTTCTAAATGTTGGTATTTTATGGTTAATATATGTAATCGATAGTTTTAACGTCATTTAGAAATATCTCCGTTGGTCCTTGAAAGTGTTAATTGATATTTATTGGATGCAATATTATCCAACGGAATTTTTCTCTTGGCCAAAGGAACAAGTTTTGGAAGTAAACCAAGTTTAAGAGGTATATAAAAACACACTTAGTACTAGAAATCTCGGCATTACTAGCGGAATTTCCTGCGGAAAATTTCCGCAGGTATTTCCTGAGAATTTTTCTACCAATCTCTAGATGTGTAGAAACTTTGCTGCGAACATTTAGTTGGCAGGAAAATCTGCAGGAAAGTTTGTAGTTTTCTGCGAATTTTCCTAAGAGCTGTATTTCGAAGGAAAGTTAAAAAATCTGAAAAGTTTTTTTTGGTAATATTCTTAAATCTTATTTTTTGATATATTTAAATCTTATTTTTTTAAAAAAAACTTTTTTTTTGACAAAAGAAATTTTTTATTTTTTTTACATTAAATAAAAATCAGAGAATTAAAAAAAAGACTTGTGAAATAAAATTGAAATTGAAACGCAACGCGAAGATCAGCAGAAATCGAAGCCCAAATCCCTCTTTCTCTCTCAAACAGAAACGCAGAAACTCATGGAACCCTAGCTAAATCCCTATTTCTTTCTCAAAATCTCTCACACATGAAACCCTAGCTAAATCCCTAAAACAGAGAAATCAGCAGAAATCAACAATGTGAACCTTCATTAGAGCGTCGTCATCTTCTCAGTTCGCCGTCGTCTTCGCAGAGCGCAAGTTCTCAGTTCGCCGTCGTCTTCTCTGTTCGCTCTCATCTTCTCTGATTCTCGCGCGTTACATCTCATATAGATCGTGTTTCATCTTCTCCTCGCGCGATGCTTCACTGGTCGTGTTTCATGTTCTTCTGTGAAGGTTAGCAGTTAGATTTCGACTTCGCATTTCGATTTCGCATCGCATCACACTTCTCTCATTGAAATGGTTTTCCCTATTTCTTCCACATTTCTCCCTCGATCTCATGCTTTAGGGTTCTTTCTCTCTCTCAGATTATTTCTATCATTTCGTCTCATCCTGACCTTGAAGTCATTATTTTTTTGACCAATCCATGAAGTCATTTTGGAATCAACAATTTAGGGAAAGAAGACCTCTTACGTCAGATTTCACGAGAGCTTAACATAGAGGTTTTTCATAACCATTCTCCTTTTCTTCAGCATAATAAAATTTAGTGTGCCATTCAAGTTACCATGCTTGTATGTGATGTTGTTCTCTATAGTACTGCCATTATCTCCAGTTAGTGTGCCTATCTCGTTTATCTGTATAAGCATTTCATGATTTATACATTGATGAGTCTAACTATCAATAACTTGTTAGAATCAAAGCTTATGTTCGTAACATGTTTGGTTCAAGTGTCATGTTTATCTCATACATAACTTTGTACCTTTTTCTCCTTTTGGTTGCTATAGTTTGGAGTCAGAATTTGGTACAAGTTTATTAAGGTGACAGCATTTGTTAAGTGGGGGCTTCATTGGAGTTATATGTATTTGTTTGAGGTCTTTGATATAGTTTCTATTTTGGGGAGTAATTGCACATCATATCATGTGCCCAGTTCATTTAGGTGTTGAGAGTTCAGTTATAGAGTTACTGTAAATCTAACAAGTGTAATAGCAGCCACTCCTAATATTATGTTTGAAACCAAAGTGATACCTTAATAAGTCTTGTACAAAAACCCATCCCACTCAACTCAACACTGCTCGTATAGAAGAACTAAAGTATGTTGAAACAACAGGCAAACATGGAAGGCAACATTTGTAAATTACATGTGCACCTGTGACAAGAAGCATGTTTTTTGTTGCATCCTGGTTTAACATTATTTATCTTCTTTGTCATGCTGATCAAAGTATCTTTACTGTTCTAAAGAGACATGTCAATGAAATTCTATCAGAGCTTGGGTTGATGAAGTTATTTACTATATTCTAGCTACCTTCTTTGTTTCTCTTTTTCCAATACTGATTAATTCCTTTTTACCCTTTCTAGAATATACTTTACCAACCCATGAATAGAAACCGAAACAACAGAAAATGCGATCCATGCCTAGAGAGAGATGGTCTGCCTTCTCTCTAACCGTGTCGTCATCCCCCTCCCGAAACTAGGGTTTCGTGGCGGTTTTGCTCCAGTTTGCTGGTTTTGCTCCTCACTTGTGGAGGCTCCGTCGCTCCCCACTTGCTGGGGTTTTTCTTCCCCTTCCCTTTCCAAGCCTCTCATCCACTACCCTCCATGTGCTCCCACCACAACCCAGACCTCCCTCACCCTCGCTCATCATCTATCCACCAACACCACCTCCTCCACAACTCTCCAACCATCACAACCGGCGCCTCTCCGTCTCAACTACCCATCCCTCCCTCACTGCCTCCCTCTCCATAAACTTCGATCGAATCTTCCCAACCCAACCAGCCATATACCTCTTGTAACCCAGTGTGCTTCCTGTCCGCCTCAACCCGTACCTCTTGTAACCCATCTTCTCCTCCATGGTTTTCCCGATGCTCAATCCATCTCTGAATTTCCGAACCCCTCTCTCCTCGATCTCGCTGGTGCCTCCGCTGTAGATTTGGTGGTTTCACGGCTTCCATCCGAGCCACCGCCACCGCCAAAAGTGGATGGTTGGAAAGGAACACATGCTCCCTCACGATTGCCGTTTCTCAGGTCAGGTATGACTCATCTCTCTGATCGTTTGGCTCCTGTCAGACCACCACCTAAGCCACCATGGATTCACCATGATTTCCCCACCTTGCTGGCTTCAAACTCGTATCTCTGGTGGATTTGTGGAAACCTGTTTCATGTTTTGAGTTTCAGTCTGTTTTGCTCTAATAATGCAGTTCTAGTGTTTGATGAAATTCCCCAAAGAACCCCCGGCTACCTAAGCACTTGGTTGTGGACATTAGTGCAACTTGTGGTGATTGTGAATGTTGTTTCTGTCTGTGCTATTGTTGGTTTTCCACTTCTAGGTGTTGTATGCTTCATTGAATATTCTGCTAGTTCAAGGTTTTATTGGATTAGAGTTGTGTCACTGGTAACCTTTGTTCTTGCCCTAGATGTCACGCCCGAATAATTTAATTATTTATTTAATTAAATTATTTAGGCATTTTATTAGAATAGTTATATTTAATAATTAACCAAATGATGTTTTATGCAAATTAAGGAGTGGTGCCTAGTAATTAGCTGATTAGTGGACGGGGGCCCGTGATCCACGAGCCCAAGGCTTAGGCGCATGAAGGGAGTGTTAGTTAGGGTTTGAGGCATTGCGCATTTTGAGAAGAAAAGAAAGAAAACTTGCGAAGAGGAGAAGAGAGAAAGAGAGAAGAGAGAAAGAGAGAAGAGGAGGGGCGCCATTGTTGCTGTGGTTACTTGGTGTTTTCGTGCAAGGAGGTTTCTAATTCGGCAAATCTAAGGTAAGGGTGAGGTTCTTTCAATATAATAGGGGGTATGATGGGGCTTATGTGGGGATTAGGCTCTATGATGCCATGATCATGTTGTTTGATAATTTTTGTTTGTTGTTTGATCATATTTGATTTTATATTCATGATGATGGTGTTTGGGGTTGGTGACTAAAATTGGTGAAAATCTGAAAATTCTGGTTCATGGGCGCATTGGGCGCCATTGTTGGTGTTGGTGTTGCGCTGTGTTGCGCGCCCTGGTGCTGGGCGCCTTGTTGTCTGTGTTGCGTTGTTGCTGTTTCCCTCCTGGACGCCATGGATGCCGTGTCTTATGATTCTGTCTTGGCGCAGGGGCGCCATGGGCGCTGTGTTGCGCTTTGTGTTGCTCCTGGGCGCCCTCCTAGGCGCCAATTCTGTGATGTTGCGTTTTGTGCCACTGTGTTGCCTCCTGGGCGCCCTGCTGGGCGCCAGCTCTGCGTCTGGTGTTGCGTTGGTGTTGCCTCCTGGGCGCCCTGCTGGGCGCCAGTTTCTGAGTTGTTGGTTGATGCTGATTTAGGCGCCCTGCTCCTGGGCGCCAAGGTTGCTGTGCTGTCTGTGTTGCCAGGCGCCCTGTTGCTGGGCGCCAAGTATGGTGTTGCCTCTACTGTCTTAGGCGCCCCGTTGCTGGGCGCCAAGCCTGATGTTGTTGTGGTTGTCTCAGGCGCCCTGCTGCTGGGCGCCAAGTATGATGTTGCTGTTGTGGTCTCAGGCGCCCTGCTCCTGGGCGCCAAGTCTGCTGTGTTGCCTGTTGGGTCAGGCGCCCTGCTGCTGGGCGCCAAGTCTGTTCCTGCTGATGTGGTGCTAGGCGCCCTGCGCCTGGGCGCCATTTTCTGTGTTGCTGCTGCTGTCTAAGGCGCCCTGCTGCTGGGCGCCAGATCCTGTGTTGCTGGTGTTGTCTGTGGCGCCCTGTTGATGGGCGCCAGTTTCAGTGCTGTTGCTGTTGTCTGTGGCGCCCTGCTGCTGGGCGCCAGACTCTGTGTTGCTGTTGCTGTTTTGGCGCTCTGTTGCTGGGCGCCAGTTCCTGCTGCGTTGCTGCCTGTCTTGGTGCCCTATTGTTGGGCGCCAGTTTCTGCAATGTTGTTGCCTGCTGTGGCGTGTAACACCCCTTTTCTACCCGTTAATTTAATCGGAAAATCAGAGTTTCAAAATTTCTTTTCATGCTCAAGTCAAAACGCCGTACTTCAAATAAATAGTTCAACATCAAATAATTGTGCAATACGTAACACGCCACCAATGGGGAAAAACTCAGACATCAGTTATCGTCACCACAACCGTGACATCAATAAAACCAACTACGCAGCGGAAAGTATAAATAAGAGAAAACCATCAAATAACACATGACAACTAAAATAGTCTTAAAAACATCGAGTTCGTTTTCCCCCTGAGTGCTACGTATCAGAGCATGACGACCCGACTCAAAATTAGTGAAGATACCTAGGTCTTCACTCGTGATCACCTGCACGTTACCGCATGGGGGTAACATTCAAACAGAAGGGTGAGTCCAATTCAATCCATATAATAAATCACATGATAAGCAATAAGTCAAAGTCACAGCACTAGAGTAATCACAATCACAATCAGCAATTACGTCATTACAACAACTCATCACAATGTCATGTGACTATATGAAATGCAACCCACTCGCGGGCATATGCATGAGGTACCTTTCATCATCGTCGCTTAGCCTTTATGGCCTCATCGTCGCTTAGCCTTTATGGCCTCATCGTCGCTGGGTTCATGCACATGGAATACATGAGACACTATGACATGCATCACACACAAACACACACAATCACAGTCAACTATGTGAGACAACTTCAGAATTACACGTGCAAAGATAAAACCGCTCGAGCCAAAATGTTTAAAATTGAATTTGGGCAGGCAAATACAAAATATGGCACGGTAAAATTTGTCCAGAATTTGAAATTGCACCCAACACACCCCATATACGCACACAAGCAACACCCAGTGAGACAACTTCAGAATTACACGTGCAAAGATAAAACCACTCGAGCCAAAATGCTTAAAATTGAATTTGGGCAGGCAAATACAAAAGATGGCACGGAAAAATGTGCCCAGAATTTGAAATTTCACACAACACACCCCATATGTGCACACAAGCAACACTTCTGGCAACAGGAAAATCCTGCAACATGTTTCAGCAACACAATCACACATATGGCGCCCTAGGCGCCCATGCCACAACCAAAAGTGGATTCTTCAGCCACCAATCATGAAAATCACACATATATCACGAACCAAACATAAAATTAAGCACAAATCAAGAACATGGATAGATCTAGGCTAACCCTAACTTACAACCTATCATGAACATCTATTATATAGAAAGATAGAACTCCCCTTACCTCGGATTTGAAGAACGGAAGCCCTAGAGACAGTCACGAACAAAACCACAGCAACAAGATCACGTCCTCCTTCCTCTTGAGCTCGCGGCCTCCTTCCTTCTTTCACTCCTCTCCATGCGACTCTCTTCTCTCTTCTCCTTTCTTTCTACGGCACCTCTCCCTCTCTCTATTCTCTATTCTCAATTTCGCAAATGCCTAACAAAAACCCTAGCCTCAAATGACTTACCCCCTTCGCATATGACATTGGATCATGGGCTTGGGCTTTTCACTTAAGCCCAAGTTCATTCAAGTGGCGCCTCCTTTTCCTAATACCACCAACATAAAATTAATATAATTTTAATTAATTAAATTATACCCAATAAATTAAATAAATTCCTAAATACTTAATTAAATAAATTATTTAAATATTTAGGGTGTTACAACTCTCCCCCACTTAGAATATTTCGTCCTCGAAATTTACCTGATCAAACAACTCCGGGTAGGACTCTCGCATCTTGCTTTCCAGCTCCCAAGTCATACTCTCACCGGCAGCTCCTAGCCAAACCACTTTCACCAGTGCAATCTCTTTGCCTCTAAGCGCTTTCACTTCACGATCCTCAATCCGTACGTGTATTGTCTCCACAGTGAGATTATCCCGCACCTCTACATCATCCATATGGATCACATGAGATGGATCCGAAACATACTTCCGAAGTTGCGACACATGAAACACGTCGTGCAAATTCGAAAGATTTGGCGGTAAAGCCACCCTATAAGCCACATTTCCGATTCTCTCAGAAATCTGATAAGGACCAACAAAGCGAGGAGTGAGCTTCTTCGATTTCAACGCTCGACCAACACCGGTAATAGGAGAAACCCTCAAGAACACATGCTCACCCTCCTGAAACTCTAAATCTTTCCTCCGCTTGTCATGATAACTCTTCTGACGACTCTGCGAAGCCTTCATCTTTTCACGGATCATCTTGATTTTCTCTGTAGTCTCCCGAACAATCTCCGATCCCAACACTACACTCTCCCCCGACTCATACCAACACAACGGCGTTCTACACTTTCGACCAAACAATGCTTCAAACGATGCCATCCCGATACTGGAATGATAACTGTTGTTATAGGTAAACTCAATCAACGCAAGGTATGAATCCCATGAACCCCTTTGTTCCAAGACACAAGCCCTCAACAAATCTTCTAACGACTGAATTGTCCTCTTTGACTGACCATCTGTCTGAGGATGATATGCTGAACTCATTTTCAACTTTGAACCCAATTCCTTCTGCAAACCCGTCCAAAACTCAGAAGTGAACCTCGGATCCCTATCTGACACAATACTCTTCGGAACACCGTGCAACTTCACAATTTCTTTGACATAGACCTCTGCCAACCTCGACACCGGATAAGTGACATTAATAGGAATAAAGTGGGCAGACTTCGTTAGCCTATCAACAATCACCCAAATAGCGTCATGGCCCCTAACTGTATTCGCAATCCCGTCACAAAATCCATCGCAATGCTATCCCACTTCCACTCTGGAACTTCCAACGGTTGCATTAACCCTGCAGGCTTCTGGTGTTCAACCTTCGACTTTTGACAGGTCAAACAGGCATACACAAACCGTGCCACATCTCTTTTCATACCATACCACCAAAACATCTTTTTCAGATCTTGATACATTTTCGTCGCTCCAGGATGGATACTCAACTTGCTACGGTGACCCTCCTCCAAAATTGCCTTTCTCATCTCCGCATCATCCGGAACACAGATCCTACCCCGAAACCTCAACACACCACGAGAATCCAATTTGAAATCTTCATCTTCAGATTGACCAACCCCATTATTAAATCTACCAATTTGACATCTGACTTCTGAGCCTCTCTGATGCTGCCCAGAAAGTCATTATCGATCTTTAGCATTCCCAGCTTGACACTGCGAGGTGTCATTTTACAAACCAAACTCAAATCTCGGAATTCCTCAATCAACTCTAATTCCTTCACCATCATTGCCGACATATGCAAAGACTTCCGGCTTAATGCATCAGCCACGACATTAGCTTTGCCGGGATGATAATTCAAACCGAAGTCATAATCCTTCAAGAGCTCCAACCACCGACGCTGTCTCATATTCAACTCCTTCTGGTCGAACAGATATTTCAGACTCTTATGATCACTGAACACCTCAAACCTCGAACCATAAAGATAGTGTCTCCAAATCTTAAGCACAAATACCACAGCAGCTATAACACCCCCTTTCTACCCCCATAATTTATAAGTCACTTATCAGAGTAAATCTTTTTCGCAAAATTTAATTTAACTGACAGAAAGGAGATGCCACGTCATCATTAACAAAAGAACGTCAACTTGCACTCATTAAAATTTGCGCAACATCCTCACCCGTCATAAAAAAATTAAACTCCAAGAGTTACGTCACAGCGGGATAAAACTCACTAAATATCACTCAAACACGTCTCACACCATCAATACAAATACTAAACAATTTATTATTTAAATAACAATTTCAACCACGCCCCCTAGGTGTCACAGTATCAGAGAGCGACTCGACAGACATCCCTATGGCTATAAAGGAAGGCATCATGTCCTTCACTCGCGGTTACCTGCAGCGTTGCCACAATAGAGCAACATTCCAAGCAGAAGGGGTGAGAATTTTCAACAAAACATAATCAAGCATATAGTAGAGTAATATGAGCAAAACATCATACAACATCGTCATTATCGTCAGTCTCATCGTCACTAAACGCAAACCAAAGTCACAATCCATATCACCAGTCATAAACATGTATGCGCATGAAAATGCAACCCACACCTGGGCATATGCATGATGGTACCATACTCGTCATAAGTCAGCCACTAGGGCACATCGTCACTGGTTTTCGTCAATAAGAGGCCGAAGCCTATTCGTCATAATATGCACATGCTATGAGACACTATGGAACACATGTGCAATCACCAATTCACTCACCCGGAGTACTCGTCATCGTCATCATAGAACACTCATAGAGTGTATTCGTCATAGTCACCATAATAATTACCACAACTTCTTCATACACATCACATTCAAAATTGGAGTAAACAACGTCTTTAAATCTTAAGTAACGATACTCCTAAATTTTTGAGTAACAACGCATAAGAAGTCCAAGTGACAAACCATTTAAATGTAAGTAGCTACACATTAAAAATTTAATTGACAACCTATCTAAAAATTCGAATAGCAACATATTTAAATTTTGGACAAACGTCTCATTTTCATGCTTAGGAAACATCACAATTAAACTTGAGAAAAACATCCCATTTTCAAAGTGGAAAAACATCGCGTTTTTAATTAGAAGCGCAGTGATAAACAACAGCCCCATTAACACGCCCTTTTCATTTACAAAATGCAGAAAAATTCGGTTCACATACAGCAGCGAATTAAAACGGAAACAGTGACTTTTGGAGGCGCGCAATAGTGGCTAAACAGTAGAAAAACAGTGTGGAAAAACAGCGGTATTTTCGAGTCCAAAACAGCAATAAAACAGTGGCCTTTTTGCGCAAAACAGCAACAAGATACAGTACGAATTACACGTAAAAATAGCGCTTCATTTTTATAAAACAGCAGTATTTTTCCTTCATAAAAACAGCAACTCCCATTATATAAATAATAGCAAGACAGCAACATTTTATTTTCATAAACAGCAAACAGCTACACTATAAATTGATAAACAGCAACACATTTATTCTGCAAACAACAACATTATATTTTGATAACAGCAACAGCTACACTATCCATTGATAAACAGCAACATTTTCTGTTGCAACAGCAACAGTTTATCTTAACAAACAGCAACCAGCAACACTTTTAATGGGTGGACAGCAACATTTTTTTATTCTCAATGTCATGGTATCATTTCAACTAATTATAAGCATATCAATTAACTTATCACATCTCCTAATTAAATTCCAATTTACTCATTCATATACCCCATCACCATACACATGAATTCGCTATCAACCACACCAAATTCACCAAAATTCGAAATTCAACACATCATCTCATAAGGGTAAATCGCATATCAACAACAACAATTCATCGAAATAACACCACGATTAATCCTATCCTTCATAAATCTTACATATGCATCACAAAATCATCACAACACCAAACCCCATAAAACCTACCACATACCCAATTATATTCAATTGAAACGCTCACCCTTACCTTAGGTTATGACGAACACGCTATCTCCGTATACGTAAGCTCCAAGGATCACCGCAACACGACTCCTCTCCCTTTTCTCCTTGGGATTTGCGCACTTCTCCTCTTCCTCCTCTTCTCATGTGCGCCGTTCCTCCACCCTCTCCTCACTCTCTCAATTCGCCTCTTTTCTTTCTTTTTGCAAAAATGAGCTAAAAACCTAATTTTTCACTTTAAATATGCGCCTAGGCTAGTGGGCTTGGATTGCGGGCTTTCCCCGCAGCTTAAGCCCAATTTAATTAAAACACCACCTCCAATTACAATACCACTCCTCATTTTATTTTTAAAGAACCTTATAATTATTATAATAAATAATAAATAATTATATTATTATTTCTACCACCCAATTTCATTTAATTAATTAAATAAATTAATCTATTATTTTTGGGGTGTTACAGCAGCCAATTCCAAATCATGCGTAGGGTAATTTTTCTCATGAAACCGCAACTGCCTCGACGCATACGCAACGACTTTCCCATCTTGCATCAGCACACCACCAAGACCCATCTTCGAAGCGTCACAATATACAACAAACGGTTCCTCCGGATTAGGCAACGTCAAAACAGGCGACGTTGTCAATCTCTATTTCAGCTCCATAAAACTTTCCTCACACCGAGCATCCCAAACGAAAACTTTACCCTTACAAGTCAACCGAGTCAACGGAAGGGCCAACTTGGAAAAACCCTCGATGAACCTCCTGTAGTACCCAGCCAAACCCAAAAAGCTTCTGATTTCTGTTGCGAATTTCGGAGCCTCCCACTCCAACACTGCTTCTATTTTTGCCGGATCAACTGCAATACCATTACCAGAAATCAGGTGCCCAAGAAAACTCACCTCTTTCAGCCAAAACTCACACTTTGATAACTTAGCATACAGCTTTTTCTCTTTCAGAACTTCCAATACTGACTTCAGGTGCTCAGCATGCTCTTCCTCCGACTTAGAGTAAACTAGAATGTCATCTATGAAGATCACCACAAACCGATCTAGGTAATTATGGAAAATACGATTCATATATTCCATAAATACACCAGGTGCATTGGTCACACCGAACGGCATCACTGAATACTCATAATGCCCATACCTTGTCCTGAACGCCGTCTTCTAAACATCTTCATCCTTCACTTTAATCTGATGATATCCGGACCTCAATTCAATTTTGCTGAAAACACAGGCACCCACTAACTGATCCATCAAATCGTCGATCCTCGGAAGCGGATACTTGTTCTTGATAGTCACCTTATTCAACTGACGATAGTCCACACACAACCTCATGCTCCCATCTTTCTTCTTCACTAACAATACCGGAGCTCCCCACGGTGATACACTCGGTCTCACGAACTTTTTCTCAAGCAATTCTTCGAGTTGCGCCTTCAACTCAGACAATTCAGACGCCGACATCCTGTACGGTGCCATAGACACAGGCCTCGTACCAGGTACCAGATCAATCGAAAACTCAACTTCCCTCTCCGGTGCCACACCCAGAATTTCGTCAGGAAAAACCTCAGGAAATTCGCGTACCACTTGCAGTTCTTCAATAACAGCCTGACTCTCAGCAGACAACGATGCCATCAACGAATATAGCTGAACTCCTTCTTTCCTCAACTTCTTCAACTGACTAGCGGATACCAAAACAGAATCATCTTCCCCGAAACTAACCGACTTGCTACGACAGTTGATATGGACGTGGTTATCCTCTAACCAGTCCATGCCCAAGATTACATCCAGACCTCTCAACGGCAAGCAAACAAAATTCACAATAAAGTCCCTGCCGAAGATCGACACGGGACACTGAGAACACACCTGGGACGTAATCACCGACCCCTTCGCAGGAGTATCGACAACCATATCCCCATACATAGCAGATAAAACAAGACCCAATCTTTTACAACAATCAACAGATATAAAGCAATGGGTGGCACCAGTATCAATAAGAGATTGCAGAGAAGTACCGTTAATGAAACACGTACCTCTAATAAGACCATCCTGCTCATCAGGCTCCTCTCCTGCCAGTGCGAACACTTTCCCACTAGACCTTTCTTTCTTCGGCTTGGTACATTTTGCACTGATATGCCCAGACTCACCACAGTTGAAACACACCACATCCTTGACCTTACACTCGGCTGCCATATGACCCTTTTTACCGCAACGGTAGCAAACTCTCTCATCAGACCCGCATGTAGTACTCTTGTGGCCAGGTTTGCCACACTTAAAATAGACAATGCTAGCAGGAGCATCTCCCTCACTAGTCTTCTTACCTCCAGCAGCCCTCTGATAACTCTTACCCGCAGGAACCTCATACGGCTTGCTTCGACTCGGAAACTTACCCTTTTTCTCAAACACAGCTTTGTAATGTGCAGTACTGTCCTCCTCAAAGATTCTACAACTATCAACCAGATCAGCGAACACACGGATCTTCTGGTAACCAATGGCCTTTTTGATATCAGGCCTCAAACCATTCTCGAACTTGATGCATTTTGAGAACTCAGCTGTCGCCTCACTGTAGTGCGGATAGAATTTTGCCAATTCCACAAACTTCGCCGCATATGCAGTCACAGACATACCACCCTGCTTCAGTTCCAGGAACTCTATCTCTTTCTTTCGTCGGACATCTTCAGGAAAATATTTTCTCAGAAATTCTCTACTGAATACCTCCCAAGTAATCTCTTCCTGCACAGCCTCCAACCTCTGCCTAGTAGCCAACCACCAGTCGTCGGCCTCCTCAGCCAACATGTGGGTACCAAAGCGGACCTTCTGCTCAACAGTGCAGTCCATCACCCTGAAAATCCTCTCGATCTCTTTCAACCAAGCCATAGCACCATCTGGATCATATTTGCCCTTAAAAGTGGGCGGATTCTCTCTCTGGAAGGTAGTCAGACTCCGAAAACCAGCGTTCTCCCCAGCATTCTGCTGACCCTGCACAGCCTGAGCCATAGCTTGCAGCGCAGCAGCAAGAGCAGCATAGTTTCTCCCAGCCATTTCAAACTATCACTGCAGCACAAACCAAAAATTCAGAACTAATCTAACAATTCCTTAATTGTCATAAGACACTATGACAGGACAACATTGGCCGGACAGACCGAACTGCTTTGATACCACTAATGTAACACCCCATTTCTACCCGTTAATTTAATTGGAAAATCAGAGTTTCAAAATTTCTTTTCATCGCAATGAATGTTACACATACTCAAATCAAAACGTCGTACTTCAAATAAATAGTTCAACATCAAATAATTGTGCAATACGTAACACGCCACCAATGGGGAAAAACTCAGACATCAGTTATCGTCACCACAACCGTGACATCAATAAAACCAACTACGCAGCGGAAAGTATAAATAAGAGAAAACCATCAAATAACACATGACAACTAAAATAGTCTTAAAAACATCGAGTTCGTTTTCCCCCTGAGTGCTACGTATCAGAGCATGACGACCCGACTCAAAATTAGTGAAGATACCTAGGTCTTCACTCGTGATCACCTGCACGTTACCGCATGGGGGTAACATTCAAATAGAAGGGTGAGTCCAATTCAATCCATATAATAAATCACATGATAAGCAATAAGTCAAAGTCACAGCACTAGAGTAATCACAATCACAATCAGCAATTACGTCATTACAACAACTCATCACAATGTCATGTGACTATATGAAATGCAACCCACTCGCGGGCATATGCATGAGGTACCTTTCATCATCGTCGCTTAGCCTTTATGGCCTCATCGTCGCTGGGTTCATGCACATGGAATACATGAGACACTATGACATGCATCACACACAAACACACACAATCACAGTCAACTATGTGACCCGTTGTTGCACCCCGAAAAATCCCCGGCTGGGTTTCTCGATGTACAACGTGGAAAATTTTTGGAGCCGCCACCAATATTTTAATTAAGACCAAAACATTGAAAAAAGGTCTTTTGGACAAGGCGGATGGTCTTTTGAAAACTAGAGATATAGGTTCGGGGGTCGATTACGTGCGAGGAAGGTGTTAGCACCGCACACGTCCTTTCTACCGAAAGGGAACCTCTAATTAAATGTGTGGTTTTAACGTTTGATTTGAAAAATACCTAGATTTGCCTATTTATTTCTTGTTTGAAGACGAATGAGAAAACTTACTGGAAATCTTATTTGTTGCGAGAAAGGGGGGAAAAAGGGTTTTTAGGAAAAAGTGCTTGACGGGACATGGCCCGCTCCTACGTATCTCTCGGTGCGATGGAGAATTCAAAGCTACGTAGTTCTTGGTTCTTTTTGAAAATAATTGTTTGAAAACTTATTGTGAAAATGATTTTTATTTGTTATGCTTGACGGGATGTGACCCGCTCCTACGTATCTCCCGGTGCGATGGAGAATTCAAAGCTACGTAGTTCTTCTTTGTCTTTTTGAAAAGTTTTTGTTTTTTTATCTTTTTTAGTGAGTTTTCGAAATAGGACGAGCATTAGCAAACGATTAAACTAGCAGAGGCTATGATGAATCACTACTAAATACTCAAAAAAGAGAGAGTTGCACCGCTAGTCAAACGAACAAAGGTTCTGATGGACTATTGATAACAACTCGTTTTTATTATCTTTTTGAAAGTGATTTTCGAAAGAGATTGATTTGCACAATGATCAAACTAACAAAGGTTATGATGGACCATCGTTTATTATTCTTATGAGAAAAAGACATTGTCACTAATAGCTAAACGAACAGAGGCTCTGATGAGCTATTAGCAACAATGGGTTGGAAAATGATTCTTTTTGTTTGTTTTTATGAAAATAATTTGTTTATGGGGATGAAAAGAATTTTTATTTATTGCGCTTGACGAGGACGTGGCTCGCTCCTACGTATCCCAAACGGGAATCAAAGCGACGTAGTTCTGATGAAAGATGTTTTTTTTTTGAAAGAGTTTGAAAGGGGAAGGTTGAATCATCTGAGACCATCTTCACCACTTAGACAATGATGCACTAGGCATAAGTGGGAATCATGTGGTTCATCATCAACAATGACACTATAGCTAGATTAAATCACATAGGGCAATTTTGGCATGGATCACAATAACTAAATATTAACAAATGAAAAGACCGAAATACCTCTGATGAAGACAGATATTACAGATCTGAAGAACAAAAATGAAGCGGAGAACTGGAAAATGAGATTTGCGAGAGTTGTCTTCCCAAATCTCGTGAAAATGTTTCTGGAGCAATTCTTCTCAGATCTTGTGAAAAAAATGTGTGTAGCAATTCTTCTCTCTGATCTCGTGTGAAGTGTCCCTTTCTGATCTCGTGAAGTCTCCTCCAATGTGATTTGAGGCTGCCTATTTATAGGCGTAGAAATTTTTAAAAAACATTTATTACAATGAAGAATCGATTGTTTGATGAAGGCAAAATATAGTATAATCGATTCTTTGCTTTTAGAAAACATAGGAATCGATTCCTTGGGCTTTAGAAATTAGTGGGAATCGATTCTTGGACTTCCTGAAATGATAGGAATCGATTTCATTGTGTTTTAAACAAGAAGGAAATCGATTCTTGAGACATCCTAAATAGGTGGGAATCGATTTCATGTTTAGTTAAAGTATGTGGGAATCGATTCTTGGCCTTTAGGAGAGCTTAAAAATCGATTTCAATGCCTTTGCAAGATAGTAAGAATCGAGTCATGGCTTTTAGGAGAGCTTAAAAATCGATTTTAATGCCTTTGTAAAAAAGTAAGAATCGATTCATGGCTTTGGCTTAGGTATAGGTGTGAATCGATTCTTTGTTTCCAACATAGGATAAGGAAATCGATTCTTGGCCTATAGGTGAGCCTAAAATCGATTTCATAGCCTATATAAATTGTATAAATCGATTTTTGGTCATTTGGAACAAAATAGAAATTGTCTTTTTGCTTTCCACAAAAATGTTTTTAGGTCTTTGCCATGCATGCATGAAATATTTTCCAAAGCTTGCCATACATGCATAACATATTTTTCCAAAACTTGCCATGCATACATAACACATTTTCAAAAACCCTAATTTGATGCATGAGGCTTATTGCAAAAATCATTTTCATAGACCCTTTTGTGAGAAATGACCAAAAATGCCCTTTTTGACCCTAACTTCCCAAAACGTGCATTCTAAACCTAAAAATGACTTCCAAAACTTGTTTTTGTGTGGAAAATTAGGGTTTGGACCTAAGCCGGACAAAATTGGGGTATGACACCCGTCACTTACCAATTTGCCAAATAAGAGGCACAACTGTCAAATCATAATTACACACAACAACGTCGCTATATTTCATCGTCGCTTAGCCTTTTGGGCCTCATCGTCACTTATCCATAAGCGTCACCAAACAAACAATAGCCACTAAGGGCAAAACAGTCATTTACGCATCATCATCAATAATATTGGCCACTAAGGGCAAAAACGTCCTTTAACTAGCCACTAAGGGCATCATCGTCATTTACACATTGTCATACCCCAATTTTGTCCAGCTTAGATCAAAACCCTAATTTTCCACAAAAATAAATAAGTTGAGGAGTGAGAAGCATCATGCATTGCATTTTGAGTCCTAAAAGTCATTCCAAAGTTTCTAAAATCATTTTTAGAGTTGAAATGCACTTTTTGGGTAAATCAGGTTTTTTTGAGTCCAAAAGGGTATTTTGGTCATTTCACAATAAAAATGATAATTCCTCATGAAGGTCATTGAGCATGCATTCTAAGATTATAGAGGTCATTTCTAGGGTTATAGATTCATTTTTGAAGTGGAAATGCATTATCGGGCAAAATTAGGGTTTTTGGGTCAAAAAGGGCATTTTGGTCATTTTACCCTAAAAGATAATTTCTCAGTAAAAATCACTGGGCATCTTTGGAGGAATTCATTTGGGTCAAAATGAGTTGGGTTATAACTTTTTGCGCATCATTGATTAAATTTTGCATAAAAAGTCAAGTTTCGAAGAAAAGGGCAAAATGGTCATTTCTGCTAGAGTGAGGCCCAAAATCAATTTTGGGAGTGGTGTTGTCATGGAATTTTGGGCCCAATGATTGAATCCTAGGATGAGCCCAAAATAAAAAAAAAAGAATCTTCATGGAATAAAAGAATGATCATAAAAAGAAAAATCAAAAAGAATCAAAATAAGGTAGTGTCCTTAATAAGACAAAATGTACTATTTTGTGACAACTTGCATTTTTTCCCTCTCCTTCCCTCCTCATGGCTGCGAATTCCAGCCCATTTTTACCTCATTTTGTGTTTCTTCATGCCCTTAATCCATGTGAGTTGTACTCCTAGCCATTGATTAAAATTCTAGATCAAATCTTAGGCTACAACTATGTGCAAATTGACCTAATTGCCCCCAACAACTTTTGTGTACAAAAAACTCTTCAATTTCATATGACACCAGCTCATTCCCTTCCATTGGTGCTTTCTCATTGTCCCTAATCCATGTGCATTGCAATCTTGGCCCTTGATTCAAATTCTATCTCAAATCTCAATGGTTGGCAAAAGCACAATGTCCTATATACCCTTAATTTTGCACCTCATATAAAACCCAAAAATAAGAAACCAAAGGGAGGGCATTCTCATTTTACCCTAGCACACAATCAGATCACAATTCCTCTCCTCCTCCCCTCTCAAACCCAAGACCACCTCCCACCATTTCCACTACCAATTCTTCAATTTTCAACCATCCAAACTTCATTATTCTTGATTCCTACACTAGATCCACTTCTAATCTTGCATTATCTTCAAAGTTCATCATCAAATCCTTCAATATCAAGTGATTTTCGTGGGATTCAAGAGGAGGTTCAAGTGTTCTTGGTTTCTATTTTGATCTTCTTCTTCATTTCAAGCAAGATCTAGAGGTAAGCTCACAAACTCTTGCATTTTCTTTAATTTTCATTATGTAATCTCTCTTCTCCTCATCTCAACTCCTTCATATATTGTTGTTGATGCTTTGAGGAGCCATCTCAAACATTATTGACAAGCACTTAGGGAGGCTTGGGTGTTTGAGGTGGCTCCTTGGCTTTGAAGGAATTGTTCTTGTGTCTTCTTGCATTTTATTGTATTTTAAACCTTGTTGGTATAATTTTCATCAAATGAAAACCCATTCTCATGCCCATTTTGCTAGTTTTTTTTCCTTTGATTTCGCGTGAATAAATGCATGATTTGGTTGATGTTTGTCTTAGGAACTTGCATGATAGATTAGGTCCTCTTCTTTTGTGTTGTTTTGTGTGTTAATTTGTCAATTTTTGCATGAAATAAGTTGATGATTCCATGCTTGTATGCATTCGGCCATGACTAGGGTTTTTACCCCTTTGATTGCTTGAAGATTGTCATTTTGATTGTGGTTGAGTAAATGCAAGTTATGTCATTGTGTTTGTTTACTTTTTACCATTTTACTTTACCACTTCATTAACTTTTTACCAAAAAAAAACATAAAAACATTTTACCACTTTGGTTTTTACCATTTCACTTAGTTTTTACCAAAACATTTTTATCTCATCACATAAAACATTTTTACCTTCATTCAAAACATTTTACCACTTGCATCTTTGCATAAAAACCCCAAAACATTTTCTCATTTGCATTTCATACTTTTTCAACTTTATAAAATAAACCCCAAAATACTTTTACCACTTTCAACACCAAAAACATTTCATCTCATTTACAAAACACCAAAACCCAAAAACATTTTACCACTTTCTTACCTAAACCTTTTACCAAAACATTTTCACCCTCATGCATCTTCATCCATCCCTATTTATGCGACACTCTCATGCATTCTCGAGTATTTATGCCTTGCATAATAAACGTAATCATACTCAAATGCTCATGCATTCTTGTATGCTCATGCATCCTCTTGTCTACTCATTCATGCATTCATTCTTGTATGCTCATGCATTCACATGCTTGCCAAATCATGCATCATTGCTCACATGTTCATTCACCTAACCTAGAATACTCTATGCCTATGATCAATTGTATTCCTTTGTTCTTGATGCCATTTGAATGTCCTGACTTAATTGTGCACAAACCCTTTTACACAATCATGTGCCCTTATAAGACTACCAACATGTGTAGCATAGAGGCATATGTGCCCCTCTTGAGATTGCTTCCAACTTGTGTAGCAATTCTCCTTCACACACAAACACAATTGATTTGAGAACTTTATCTAGCATCTTTGACAATTAAATCCTTTGATTGTATTGACATGCTTAATCTTGGTTGGTGATCAACATGATCATGATTGTTTGATTGGTCAATATGTTTGAATTGCATTCATTGTTTTCCTTTCTAAACAAACTAGCATAAAAATGGTTGTTAGTGACAATCCATCACAACCTTTGTTGGTTTGATTGTCATGAAGGCCGCCATTTCAAAAAAGAATTTTCATATGCATAAGCTATTAGTGGTAATCCATCACAACCTTTGTTGGTTTGATTGTCATGAATGCGTCCAACTTCAAAAACATTCTCCTTTTCGAATTAGAACTACGTCGCTTTGATTCCCATTTGGGATACGTAGGAGCGAGCCACGTCCTCGTCAAGCACAACAAACCAAAATTAATTCGATTGCGAAAGCCCTTTTTGATCATCTAAAATAAAAACCGATTATCATTAATGATCACTCGCGCCGTTGCCGTTTGGTTGTTAATGATAATTTCATTTTCAAAAGAGTTAGTAGCGCGGCCACTCTAAACCGTTGTTGTTTGGTCGTCGCGAACACTCGAATCAAAAGCAAAACCGATTATCGTTAATGATCACTCGCGTCGTTGCCGTTTGGTTGTTAATGATAATTTCATTTTCAAAAGAGTTAGTAGCGCGGCCACTCTAAACCGTTGTTGTTTGGTCGTCGCGAACACTCGAATCAAAAGCAAAACCGATTATCGTTAATGATCACTCGCGCCGTTGCCGTTTGGTTGTTAATGATAATTTCATTTTCAAAAGAGTTAGTAGCGCGGCCACTCTAAACCGTTGTTGTTTGGTCATCGCGAATCCTCACTCCTACTGCGAAAACTCATCTAAACAGACTAAAAAACAAAAACCTTTTTAGGACAACCAAGAACTACGTAGCTTTGAATTCTCCATCGCACCAGGAGATACGTAGGAGCGAGAGGCCAACTCTCGTCAAGCGCCAAAAATAAAAATTTTCATTAAGTCTTCTCACTCCCTTTTCAATAAAGAGGCAAAATAAAAGCATTTTCAAATCAACACTTCAAACCACACATTTAATTAAAGGTTCCCTTTCGGTAGAAAGGAGGTACGGGGTGCTAATACCTTCCCCATGCCTAACCGACCCCCGAACCCATATCTTTAGTTTTCGAAAGACCATCCGCCTTGTCTAAAAGACCTTTTTTCAATGTTTTGGTCTTAAAATTAAAATATTGGTGGCGGCTCCATACCTTTTCCACGTTGTACAATGAGAAGTCCGAACCGGATTTTTTGGGGTGCAACAGCTGGCGACTCCGCTGGGGACCTTTTTTTTTTTAAAAAAAAAGACGAGGGTCAAGCCTAACTAATTAAGATGTGTGGTTTAATGTATTGTTGATTTGACTGATACCTTGTTTGCCTTCATTCTTTTTCCTTTCTTTCTTATCATTAATTGTAGGCATACGCATTTGTCTTCTTCTATGTTTGTTCCCTATCTCCTTTTCTTTTATTGTTTATGCTCATGCATTTCTCCCCAATTCTATCCGGATCCCCCCTTCTTGGCTCCCTTTCTTGAGGTAAGCAATGTACCTGATTGTTGTTGAAACCCCAGGCTAGCTTATTTGATATTGAACCCTAGTGTAGACGAAATGTTGTTACCTTGCTTTTTCTGGACTGTTCTGGCGTCTCACTTGCAGGTGGGGTAATATGTGTCGGGTAGTTTTAAGTGGTACGCCCTTACCACACACACTCACACCCTTATGATTATGTGCTTTGAGAGAGGCCTAAAACCCAAGGTCTGAAAAACACCTAGGAGAGTGGAAACGAGTAGTGACTGCCAATTGGACCGATGTCCTTCTGCTCTCACGAAAGTTTCAGCCAGAGTATGCTCTTTTATGGTACCTCACACCAGATGGCATTCCATCGTTGTGGGTGTTATCATGAGAGAGATTTAGCTCTGGTAGCCTTTGCGAGGGAGTGAATAGAGCCACATGGGAGGATTACCCTTTAAATTGCCCTAGATCGTAGGTCTCACCTCTTTTTAGGTCACAAGGGCTTTCCAAATTGTGTGCTGCATTGTTGCATTCAGTTCAGTCAACCTTTTTCCCTCAAATTTTTTTTTTTTTTCGAAAATCAAAAAAATATGCTTTTCCCTTTCAAATAAACACCTATATGGGGGAGCATATAGAGTGTAAATTTTCAAAATTCCACCTGTGAATACCCTCTTTACGCAAAAATACCAAAAAGAAGCATCTTGCATTGCATCATTGCATTACATCGCATCATTACAGCATTTGCATCATTTGCACTAAATAAAACTCCAATTTTGAAAAAGTACATTCATCATACATTGCATAAGAAAAATGAAAACAAAAGGGGTTATCATTTGCATAGCATTTCAGCGTCAACCTCATGGGCATCATGCAAAAAAGAAGAGAAAGGACATGGTAGAACTACGTACGCTTTGATTCCTCATCACAGTGAGGATACGTAGGAGCGTGTCCGCCCCGTCAAGCATAACAAATGAAAAAAGCCATTTTGAAAAAGCATCATTCTTGCATTCAAAAATGCATTGAAATTTTGTATTTCATCTTGCACTAAAAAAAAAAACAATTTTTTTTATTTTTTATTTTTTAGAATAAGTACACTTCTCAAGTGGTCATTTTTCCATGCATTTGCATATCATGATCTGTACAATAAAGGTTTTGATGAGAGACGAGACGGTTTTGCAAAATAGTCATCCCCAAAAAAAAAAAAAAAAACTCAAGGTGTTCCAAAGTACCCAGTTCTCGAGTCAGCAGCTCATTCACATAACTTCAAAATTTTTGCATCTCATTCATCCCATGATAAAAGATTAAAATTGTTCATAAGTTTTTTCTATCATGTGAAGCATTCTTCTAGGCATGCATGCCATGTGCAGTCGCCCCTGTCCGTGTCCGTCTGTTTCCTTGCTTTATCATCATTCCCCGTCCTAGTCTAGCCCCGCCGTAAAGCCTAAAGTGTCGCATGCATTTGTTCAGTCATTCGTTCTTGCGCTTATGTTGTGTGCCCTGTTATCTCTAGAAAGAGGCCAACTGGTTTGCCGATATCCGCTTCAGACTCAAGATTCATGGCGACCAATCAAGGAAACCTAGTGATTGAGAATCCCGGCAATTCAGGTCTAGATAATCCGATTATGGAAGTCCTCAAGCAGCTAGTCCAAGGGAATCAGGCACTAGTCCAAGAGAATCAGGCGTTAAATAATAAAGTCGGGGTGATAGAAATGCAGATGGATGCGATAAGAATGCAGATGACTGAAATGATGGGCACCCTGCAAGCTTTGAAAAACGGAACCACTACCGAAGATACTGCTGTTGTAAACCCAGGTGGGGCCGCAACCATCCTTCCTACCTCGGGACCCGCTGAAGCTGTGACTGCTATTCCCCATCCGGGATCTGGGGTTAATTATCCTGCTCACGCCCTGGGAGGTGCTGATCCACATGAGGTTTCTCTTTTCAATATGGATAGTGATCCTCAAGGTCACCTATTTGAGAACTCTCAATCCAGAGATCAGTTGCATGAGTTGGAAAAGCGTTTAAAAGCCATAGAGGATTCAAAGACCAAAACTAAAGACGCCCGTGATCTATGTCTTGTTCCAGACTTGGTTATTCCCCCAAAGATGAAGGTGCCAGTCTTTGACCAATATTGTGGTACCAGCTGCCCAAATAGACATGTAACCATGTACGCCCGAAGGATGACCGCATACAATCACGACGACAAACTGCTCATCCACTACTTCCAGTACAGCCTAACTGGGGCATCTCTGGATTGGTACATGCAGTTGCAGCCTTCCGACATCCACAGTTGGAAGGACCTTTCTGAAGCTTTCTTAAAGGAGTACGAATACAACAAAGACATGGCTCCAGATCGGATTCAGCTGCAGTATATGAGCAAGAAAGATCATGAGTCCTTTAAGGAATATGCTCAAAGATGGAGGAGCATAGCTGCTCAGGTGAAGCCACCATTGACTGAAAAGGAGATGGTGTACATGTTTATGGAGACTCTCCCAGCTGTTTTCTATGAACGTCTGGTTGGAAGTGGGTCCTCAAGCTTCTCAGATGTGATCAAAGTAGGGGCAAGACTTGAAGTCGGGATGAAGAGAGGAAGAATCCCCTGCAATCCTACTGGCGCCGACAATGCTAGTGATTTGCCTGCAAGGAAAAATGGAGAAATCAATGCTATAGTGGGACAAGGAAAGTCACGTCAGTACGACCCCATTCCTGTGTCGTACACTGATTTGTGCAGTTATCTAATCAACCATAGGTTGATCTCTCCTCGTGGGATGAAGCCAGTCCAACCTCCATTCCCAAGAAGGTATAATGCAAAGGCTACCTGTGAATTCCATTCTGGGGCAATTGGTCACTCTACTGAGAATTGTCATCCTTTGAAGCAGTCGGTTCAGGATCTTATTGATACAAAACAGTTGACCTTTGATGAGGGAGGTGAAGGACTAAACCCTTTGAGATCAGGGCTGTCAGGCCGGGATGGCAGTAGTTGAACAGGATCGAGGTGTTGATCGTCAAGCATTTGTGTCTTCGTCATGCATTTTCATGTAGTTTTCAGTTCAAAGCAAATTTTATGTAATGCAATCCTCTGGCTCTGCCCAAGGCCTTGGGATATTTCAATAAGGGCACATGTTTCCTTTTCAGCATCGTCATCTATAAAAGTTACCCTTTTCAGTCACTTTTGTTCAAGATCGTCATTGCCCTGTTTTATCATAATTCCATCAGTGCATATTTGACTTTTAGTTCAGTCTAACGCTTTAAGTCCTCCATGCTGGGGCAAGACTGTGATCACTAATTTTCCTTGTTAATATCATATTCTTTCAGTGCAAGTCTTTCAAAAGATAATAATAAACAAGAAAATAAGCTCGCTAGGTGGAAAACCCGCAAAGGGCGGCCTAGGAAGAAAAAAGCGCCCGATGGATCGAAAACCCGCAAAGGGCGGTCCAGGCAAAAGTTAGGGCATAAAAAAAAGAGAAAAAATGCAAAGAAAGGAGCAAACACATATAGATAGATGAACCGTTATCTTGTTTTACAAAAATAAATAAGCCATCGGGATTTGAGATGAAGTGTGGCCACCTCCCTATACCCTCAAGAACCCAAAATCCCAGAAAGTCCCTTTCCTACCTACCTTAAGCCAAGAAAAACCAAACTCAAAAATATACCCTCTAATCACCCTAGACAAGGATCACTTCAAATATCAAAAACAAAAATAGTGCATCAACTCACTCAACTCAAAAGCAAAGAAAGAAGAAAAGTCCGAAAAATGAAACAAATGAGTCAAAAAAAATCAAAAAGACAAAAAATAATAAGTTGTGAGCTGATACATGTTGCCACAAAGCACAAGAGACCCTTGTCTCGATAAATCTTCCAACACCTGGTTCCATAAACCTTCAAACACTTCCTTTGGCCCCAACACCAAACCCCTCAGCCATTCTACCATGAGACACAAATTTGCCTTAACAAAGCCCAAATAAGCCCAATAACCATCTCCCTCATAGACCGTTAACCGTCAACCAACGCCGAACAAAACTCATCCTCCCATTAGCCTCAAACACTTCATTAAGCCTAACTATCCTTCCTCCACAAAACACCACAATCCTGAAAAGTCCATTCCGATCAATGACCGATTGCTTTTGTTCTCTCAGATTCTAATCTTAGGACGAACAAGCTTATCTATGTACAATGTGTTTGCTCAAAAGAAAAAACAAACGATCAGAAAAAAGAAAGCTGATCAAGAAAGAATAAACCCTCAGAAAAAAAAGAGAACTGAGGAAACAAAAACGAACAGTCAGAAAAAAGAAAGCTGACAAAATAAAAAAAAAGAGGGACTTGCACTCCAAAACACACTCAAGTTGCATTAAAACAAGGTTTAGTGATCACCAAGTAAGGTTTCTTTCATGCCAAAAGTTGAGACATTCACAGAGAACCAAAGATTTGCACTGAGAACACCACTCAGATCTAAAAGTTGGGGTATTCTCTTCACTACCTGCCCACCCTAGTCCGGGGAGAGTCTGTTCAGTGTCCATCCATGGCCATTCATCCTTTCACCCGGTGTCAGCCATGGCACTAGTTCCTGCGTATTTGCTCTTTCACTCCGCTTCCTTTCACACTCCGGACAGGGGCAAGTCATTCATTCACAGTCGCCGAAGGCCTGAATTGGGGCAGTCTGGCATTCATCCTAAACACTCACCTGGCGTCTGCATATTCATGTGTGTTCACTTGGCAATGTTTCATAGAGAAAGCACAAGATTGTTATTGAAGGTTCAGTTATCATGGAATGGAGGAAAACATAAATGGGTTTGCTTGTAAATAATAACCTTGAGAACACCGCTGTTTAAATCAAAACTAGTTTTTCCAAAGAAAAAGGATGATCAAATTCACCCCCACTTTTGCATCCAAAGTCTCGCGTCTCATCATTATGAAAGTATTCACAAAAAAAGTATTTGAATACCCCAAAAATTTTGTCATATCATGCATCAAAATACTGCATTTGCATCCTCACATAGCAAAAAGACAAATAGGAAAAATTCTTTAACCAGCTATCTCAGCACATGAGGGGGTCGCCTAAAGTTGGCCGCTTGTAGGGCTTTAGTGCTCGCCTTAACCCTTAGGGATTAGGTTGTTATCTTGTAGGGCTTCGGTGCTCGCCCGGATCCTTAGGGATTAGGTTGTTATCTTGTAGGGCTTCAGTGCTCGCCTGGATCCTTAGGGATTAGGTTGTTATCTTGTAGGGCTTCAGTGCTCGCCTGGATCCTTAGGGATTAGGTTGTTATCTTGTAGGGCTTCGGTGCTCGCCTGGATCCTTAGGGATTAGGTTGTTATCTTGTAGGGCTTCAGTGCTCGCCTGGATCCTTAGGGATTAGGTTGTTATCTTGTAGGGCTTCAATGCTCACCTAGATCCTTAGGGATTAGGTTGTTATCTTTTAGGGCTTTAGTGCTCGCCTTGATCCTTAGGGATTAGGTTGTTATCTTGTAAGGCTTCAGTGCTCTGGATCCTTAGGGATTAGGTTGTTATCTTGTAGGGCTTCAGTGCTCGCCTGGATCCTTAGGGATTAGGTTGTTATCTTGTAGGGCTTCGGTGCTCGCCTGGACCCTTGGGGATTAGGTTGTTATCTTGTAGGGCTTTGGTGCTCACCTTAATCCTTGGGGATTAGGATGTTACCTTGTAGGCACTTGAAGTGTTGATCCTTAACCAAAATAAAAAGGAAGAAAATCAAAAATAGCATCTCATAGCATCCATCATTCCATTGAAATCATCACATCACATACACTTTGCATAACATACATTCACACTCCATTTACATAGATATCTGCATTCCATAGAAAAAAAAGAGCAAACAAGAAAGGAGAGAAGAAAATCACAGAAGACGGAACATAAAAGAACACAACATCTTCATATCATTCATCATTCTCATATCATCCATACCAGTCATCACTCCATGGCATCAAACAGTACATTACGCCTTCAAATTCGCATCTCAGAAGAGCGAAAGAATAACAAAAGGAAAAGAAGAGAAAAATCAAACAGAAAAGGCATCCCACCAAAGTCAATCATTGCATTCATGTGCACCCCAAACATCCAAGTGCACGCATTTCATGCACCATCCAAGAGAAAAGTTACTTCGGACCAGAGAGTCCCAAAAATCTCATTTTTAGAAAATCATCAACCCCGAGTTACTAAACTCCATCAACCCTGAGTTAGTAAACTCCCTCAACCCCGAGTTAGTAAACTCCATCAACACAGAGTTAGTGAACTCCCACAGAGTTAGTGAACTCCCACCGAGTTAGTGAACTCCTTCCACAGATCACAACATTGTGTACGAGCACGCAATGGATCCATCAGACTTCGTCAAGTCCTTCGGATTAGTTGTGTCAGCCTAAGGCATAGCGTAAATCCATTGATCAAATCAGTTCCGGACCTGATGTTGATCGGTCGCTCGAAAAGGCCACCCCCCAGAGCTTGGACTCGACAAGAGTCCGTTAGAAGGTTTTAGGCAGCCTCCGAATTCCCAATTTACCGCTTTTCTCAATTTATTTCCCGCTTTTGCTGCCCGAGGGCTAGGGCCAATCTATTTCCTGCTTTTGTTGGCTTACTGAGGGCTGACGCTTCATCCACTGCATTCATCTCGGGCCAATGTCCATTTATCAAAAAAAAAAAAAATCTCTATTCTCGCATGCATTAGAATTTCATTTTTCACCTTACATTAACAAAAACAGAAAAAACTAGAGAGATGGAAAAAGGAAAAATCGGGTTTCCCTAAGTAGACAAAATCGGTATAATTTCTAAATTCTTTATCTTTATTTTGCCTCGGAATATGTTTCGACCAATTCATATTCCTCGTTAAAATCCAGATAAAGAGGGGCAGCTGTCATACCCCAATTTTGTCCAGCTTAGATCAAAATCCTAATTTTCCACAAAAATAAATAAGTTGAGGAGTGAGAAGCATCATGCATTGCATTTTGAGTCCTAAAAGTCATTCCAAAGTTTCTAAAATCATTTTTAGAGTTGAAATGCACTTTTTGGGTAAATCAGGTTTTTTTGAGTCCAAAAGGGTATTTTGGTCATTTCACAATAAAAATGATAATTCCTCATGAAGGTCATTGAGCATGCATTCTAAGATTATAGAGGTCATTTCTAGGGTTATAGATTCATTTTTGAAGTGGAAATGCATTATCGGGCAAAATTAGGGTTTTTGGGTCAAAAAGGGCATTTTGGTCATTTTACCCTAAAAGATAATTTCTCAGTAAAAATCACTGGGCATCTTTGGAGGAATTCATTTGGGTCAAAATGAGTTGGGTTATAACTTTTTGCGCATCATTGATTAAATTTTGCATAAAAAGTCAAGTTTCGAAGAAAAGGGCAAAATGGTCATTTCTGCTAGAGTGAGGCCCAAAATCAATTTTGGGAGTGGTGTTGTCATGGAATTTTGGGCCCAATGATTGAATCCTAGGATGAGCCCAAAATAAAAAAAAAAAGAATCTTCATGGAATAAAAGAATGATCATAAAAAGAAAAATCAAAAAGAATCAAAATAAGGTAGTGTCCTTAATAAGACAAAATGTACTATTTTGTGACAACTTGCATTTTTTCCCTCTCCTTCCCTCCTCATGGCTGCGAATTCCAGCCCATTTTTACCTCATTTTGTGTTTCTTCATGCCCTTAATCCATGTGAGTTGTACTCCTAGCCATTGATTAAAATTCTAGATCAAATCCTAGGCTACAACTATGTGCAAATTGACCTAATTGCCCCCAACAACTTTTGTGTACAAAAAACTCTTCAATTTCATATGACACCAGCTCATTCCCTTCCATTGGTGCTTTCTCATTGTCCCTAATCCATGTGCATTGCAATCTTGGCCCTTGATTCAAATTCTATCTCAAATCTCAATGGTTGGCAAAAGCACAATGTCCTATATACCCTTAATTTTGCACCTCATATAAAACCCAAAAATAAGAAACCAAAGGGAGGGCATTCTCATTTTACCCTAGCACACAATCAGATCACAATTCCTCTCCTCCTCCCCTCTCAAACCCAAGACCACCTCCCACCATTTCCACTACCAATTCTTCAATTTTCAACCATCCAAACTTCATTATTCTTGATTCCTACACTAGATCCCACTTCTAATCTTGCATTATCTTCAAAGTTCATCATCAAATCCTTCAATATCAAGTGATTTTCGTGGGATTCAAGAGGAGGTTCAAGTGTTCTTGGTTTCTATTTTGATCTTCTTCTTCATTTCAAGCAAGATCTAGAGGTAAGCTCACAAACTCTTGCATTTTCTTTAATTTTCATTATGTAATCTCTCTTCTCCTCATCTCAACTCCTTCATATATTGTTGTTGATGCTTTGAGGAGCCATCTCAAACATTATTGACAAGCACTTAGGGAGGCTTGGGTGTTTGAGGTGGCTCCTTGGCTTTGAAGGAATTGTTCTTGTGTCTTCTTGCATTTTATTGTATTTTAAACCTTGTTGGTATAATTTTCATCAAATGAAAACCCATTCTCATGCCCATTTTGCTAGTTTTTTTTCCTTTGATTTCGCGTGAATAAATGCATGATTTGGTTGATGTTTGTCTTAGGAACTTGCATGATAGATTAGGTCCTCTTCTTTTGTGTTGTTTTGTGTGTTAATTTGTCAATTTTTGCATGAAATAAGTTGATGATTCCATGCTTGTATGCATTCGGCCATGACTAGGGTTTTTACCCCTTTGATTGCTTGAAGATTGTCATTTTGATTGTGGTTGAGTAAATGCAAGTTATGTCATTGTGTTTGTTTACTTTTTACCATTTTACTTTACCACTTCATTAACTTTTTACCAAAAAAAAACATAAAAACATTTTACCACTTTGGTTTTTACCATTTCACTTAGTTTTTACCAAAACATTTTTATCTCATCACATAAAACATTTTTACCTTCATTCAAAACATTTTACCACTTGCATCTTTGCATAAAAACCCCAAAACATTTTCTCATTTGCATTTCATACTTTTTCAACTTTATAAAATAAACCCCAAAATACTTTTACCACTTTCAACACCAAAAACATTTCATCTCATTTACAAAACACCAAAACCCAAAAACATTTTACCACTTTCTTACCTAAACCTTTTACCAAAACATTTTCACCCTCATGCATCTTCATCCATCCCTATTTATGCGACACTCTCATGCATTCTCGAGTATTTATGCCTTGCATAATAAACGTAATCATACTCAAATGCTCATGCATTCTTGTATGCTCATGCATCCTCTTGTCTACTCATTCATGCATTCATTCTTGTATGCTCATGCATTCACATGCTTGCCAAATCATGCATCATTGCTCACATGTTCATTCACCTAACCTAGAATACTCTATGCCTATGATCAATTGTATTCCTTTGTTCTTGATGCCATTTGAATGTCCTGACTTAATTGTGCACAAACCCTTTTACACAATCATGTGCCCTTATAAGACTACCAACATGTGTAGCATAGAGGCATATGTGCCCCTCTTGAGATTGCTTCCAACTTGTGTAGCAATTCTCCTTCACACACAAACACAATTGATTTGAGAACTTTATCTAGCATCTTTGACAATTAAATCCTTTGATTGTATTGACATGCTTAATCTTGGTTGGTGATCAACATGATCATGATTGTTTGATTGGTCAATATGTTTGAATTGCATTCATTGTTTTCCTTTCTAAACAAACTAGCATAAAAATGGTTGTTAGTGACAATCCATCACAACCTTTGTTGGTTTGATTGTCATGAAGGCCGCCATTTCAAAAAAGAATTTTCATATGCATAAGCTATTAGTGGTAATCCATCACAACCTTTGTTGGTTTGATTGTCATGAATGCGTCCAACTTCAAAAACATTCTCCTTTTCGAATTAGAACTACGTCGCTTTGATTCCCATTTGGGATACGTAGGAGCGAGCCACGTCCTCGTCAAGCACAACAAACCAAAATTAATTTGATTGCGAAAGCCCTTTTTGATCATCTAAAATAAAAACCGATTATCATTAATGATCACTCGCGCCGTTGCCGTTTGGTTGTTAATGATAATTTCATTTTCAAAAGAGTTAGTAGCGCGGCCACTCTAAACCGTTGTTGTTTGGTCGTCGCGAACACTCGAATCAAAAGAAAAACCGATTATCGTTAATGATCACTCGCGTCGTTGCCGTTTGGTTGTTAATGATAATTTCATTTTCAAAAGAGTTAGTAGCGCGGCCACTCTAAATCGTTGTTGTTTGGTCGTCGCGAACACTCGAATCAAAAGCAAAACCGATTATCGTTAATGATCACTCGCGCCGTTGCCGTTTGGTTGTTAATGATAATTTCATTTTCAAAAGAGTTAGTAGCGCGGCCACTCTAAACCGTTGTTGTTTGGTCATCGCGAATCCTCACTCCTACTGCGAAAACTCATCTAAACAGACTAAAAAACAAAAACCTTTTTAGGACAACCAAGAACTACGTAGCTTTGAATTCTCCATCGCACCAGGAGATACGTAGGAGCGAGAGGCCAACTCTCGTCAAGCGCCAAAAATAAAAATTTTCATTAAGTCTTCTCACTCCCTTTTCAATAAAGAGGCAAAATAAAAGCATTTTCAAATCAACACTTCAAACCACACATTTAATTAAAGGTTCCCTTTCGGTAGAAAGGAGGTACGGGGTGCTAATACCTTCCCCATGCCTAACCGACCCCCGAACCCATATCTCTAGTTTTCGAAAGACCATCCGCCTTGTCTAAAAGACCTTTTTTCAATGTTTTGGTCTTAAAATTAAAATATTGGTGGCGGCTCCATACCTTTTCCACGTTGTACAATGAGAAGTCCGAACCGGATTTTTTGGGGTGCAACACACATCATCATCAATAATATTAGCCACTAAGGGCAAAACGTCATTTAACTAGCCACTAAGGGCATCATCGTCATTATAGAAAGCCACCAGAAAATAATAAGTTTTTATTTTAAAAATAAGACACACAGGTAGACAACTGGAAAAACTTCCCAACACTTTTTGAAACGTTCAAAACGGATGTCCGAGTCAAAAGATATAGCGAAAACAGTTTTCATAAAAGTTTGGGAACATCTGCCTGGGCGCCTAAGACAGAAACTTAGACATCGCAGGCAACACAGGCAACACGCACCGAGACAACTCCAAAATGACACGTCGGTAAAATATGCTCAGAATTTGAAATTGCACCCAACACACCCCATATACGCACACAAGCAACACCCAGTGAGACAACTTCAGAATTACACGTGCAAAGATAAAACCACTCGAGCCAAAATGCTTAAAATTGAATTTGGGCAGGCAAATACAAAAGATGGCACGGTAAAATGTGCCCAGAATTTGAAATTTCACACAACACACCCCATATGTGCACACAAGCAACACTTCCAGCAACAGGAAAATCCAGCAACAGTTTTCAGCAACACAATCACACATATGGCGCCCTAGTCGCCCATGCCACAACCAAAAGTGGATTCTTCAGCCACCAATCATGAAAATCACATATATATCATGAACCAAACATAAAATTAAGCACAAATCAAGAACATGGATAGATCTAGGCTAACCCTAACTTACAACCTATCATGAACATCTATTATATAGAAAGATAGAACTCCCCTTACCTCGGATTTGAAGAACGGAAGCCCTAGAGACAGTCACGAACAAAACCACAGCAACAAGATCACGTCCTCCTTCCTCTTGAGCTCGCGACCTCCTTCCTTCTTTCCCTCCTCTCCACGCGACTCTCTTCTCTCTTCTCCTTTCTTTCTACGGCGCCTCTCCCTCTCTCTATTCTCTATTCTCAATTTTGCAAATGCCTAACAAAAACCCTAGCCTCAAATGACTTACCCCCTTCGCATATGACATTGGATCATGGGCTTGGGCTTTTCACTTAAGCCCAAGTTCATTCAAGTGGCGCCTCCTTTTCCTAATACCACCAACATAAAATTAATATAATTTTAATTAATTAAATTATACCCAATAAATTAAATAAATTCCTAAATACTTAATTAAATAAATTAATTAAATATTTAGGGTGTTACATGGCGCCCTGTTGCTGGGCGCCAGTTTCTGTGATGTTGTTGGCGCCCTGTTGTTGGGCGCCAGTTTTGTTGTGGCTGTTTCTGCTGTTGGCGCCTTTTGCTGGGCGCCAGTCTCTGTGGTGGCTGTTCCTGTTGTTGGCGCCCTGTTGCTGGGCGCCAGTCTCTGTCATGTGACCGTTGTGTGAATTGGTGTCCTTGGTGTCGGTGGGGGATTGTTGTCATAGGTGTTGGTGATTGGTGATTTTTGGTGATTATTGGCGATTATTGGTGATAATATAACAGGTGATGGTGTAACAGGTGATGTGCCTATTCCATGGGCTAAGGTGATGGGTCTATGACAACTTGGTGATATTGGTGATGTTATATTAATTAAATGTCTTTTGTGTGTTGATTGTCTGGTGCATTGTCCATGGTGTCGCATACCCTGCATATGCATTATTTTGGTGATGTTGGCTTCGGCCGTTGGAGCTATAGGTGATGATGGTGATGCTCATATAGGTGATGTGCCCATACTAGCTACTTTATTGGTGATGATTGGTGCCACATGCATATGCCCGTTGGTGTGGGTTGCATCTCATATAATTACTTATGATGATAATGAAAACTGTTGGTGATTTATTAATTGTTGTTGTTGAGAAGTGGTTGACATAGTGTTGTACTCTAGCATATTGCCTATCATATATGCTATTATAATGTTAGATATCTCACCCCTTCTGTTTGAATGTTACCCCTATGTTGGTAACGTGCAGGTGATTGTGAGTGAAGGCAAGTCTACTTTCGCTAGTTGAGTTAGGTGCCGTCGCTCTGATACGTAGCACTCGGGGGGAACGAACGCTAGGCTTTATTAGTATTTCTGTTATTTTAATTTTTGAAGTTTTTATGGTGATGTATAACTATTTAACTAAACTATGATTTTGATTCCGCTGCTGGTTGATATTATGACGTGCTAGGTGTTGCACTGTTTTAATGGTGGAACTTATTTATTTGGCGTGTGATGTTTAACGGTGTAAGTGTAGCATCCCTAGTGGGTGTATTGAAATTGTTTTGAAAACTCTGATTTTTGTCGAAAATTTTCCGGGTAGAAAAGGGGTGTTACATTAGTGGTATCAGAGCAGTTTCAGTCTGTCCGGCTAAGTTGTCAAGTCATTGTGTCATTGACACCAAGTATTGTCAATTAGTTCTAACTGTTGTCTATGATTGTAGTGATTAGTTGAGATGGCTGGAAGGAACGATGCTGCTATTGCTGCTGCGTTGGCTGCTATGGCCCAGGCTGTGGATGGTCAACATAATGCTGGTGAGAATGCTGGGTCTCAGAGTTTGGCTACCTTTCAGAGAGAGAATCCGCCTACCTTCAAGGGCAAGTACGATCCCGATGGGGCTTTAGCTTGGCTGAAAGAGATGGAGAGGATTTTTCGTGTGATGGACTGCACTCCGGCACAGAAGGTCCGTTATGGTACGCATATGCTGGCAGAGGAGGCCGATGACTGGTGGTTAGAGGCTAGGCAGAGGTTGGAGACTGCAAATGAAGAGATCACTTGGGCTGTGTTCCGCAGAGAGTTTATGAGAAAGTACTATCCAGAGGATGTCCGAGGTAAGAAGGAGATTGAGTTCCTAGAGCTGAAACAGGGGAATATGTCTGTGACCGAGTATGCTGCTAAGTTTGTGGAATTAGCAAAGTTTTACCCGCACTACAGTGAGGCTACTGCTGAGTTTTCCAAGTGCATTAAGTTTGAGAATGGGCTGCGTCCTGAGATTAAGAAGGCGATTGGGTATCAGAAGATCCGTGTTTTCTCCGACTTGATTGACAGCTGCAGAATTTATGAGGAAGACAACAATGCTCACTACAATATTATGAATGAGAAGAGGAGCAAATTTCAGAGTCGTGGTAAACCGTATGATGTTCCTGCTGGTAAGGGTAAACAGAAAGCTGCTGTTGGCAAGAAGACTTGTGGGGGAGATGCTCCCGCTAGCATTGTATGTTACAAATGTGGCAAAGCTGGTCACAAGAGTAACGTGTGCAAGGCTGAAGTGAAGAAGTGTTACCGATGTGGTAAGGAGGGTCATGTAGTGGCTGAGTGTGAGCGGAAGGAGGTGGTCTGCTACAACTGTGGTGAAGGAGGGCACATTAGTACTCAGTGTCCAAAGCCGAAGAAGGAAAGGTCCAGTGGAAAAGTGTTCGCTTTAGCAGGTGAAGAGCCTACCGAAGATGATGGACTTATTAGAGGTACGTGCTTCATTAATGGTACTCCTTTAAAATCTATTGTTGACACTGGTGCTACGCATTGCTTTATTGCTTCTGATTGTTGTAAGAGGTTGAATCTTGCATTGTCTTCTATGAATGGAGAGATGGTTGTCGACACTCCAGCTAAGGGGTCGGTAACTACCTCTCTAGTGTGTTCTCAGTGTCCCTTGTCGATCTTCGACAGAGACTTTGTTGTGGATTTTGTTTGCTTGCCGTTGAGCGGATTGGATGTAATCTTGGGTATGAACTGGTTAGAGCATAACCATGTCCATATTAATTGTCGTAGCAAGTCGGTGAGTTTTGAAGAGGAGGAGTCTGGTCTGTTATCCGCTAGTCAGTTGCGGAAGTTGATGAAGGAAGGAGTTCAGTTATTCTCGCTGGTGGCATCGTTGTCTGTTGAGAATCAAGCTATCATTGAAGAGTTGCAGGTGGTGCGCGAGTTTCCTGATGTTTTCCCTGATGAAATTCCAAGTGTACCGCCAGAGAGAGAAGTTGAGTTCTCCATTGATCTTGTACCTGGTACCAAACCTGTTTCTATGGCACCGTACAGAATGTCCGCATCTGAATTGTCTGAGTTGAAGAAGCAACTGGAGGATCTGCTCGAGAAGAAGTTCGTGAGGCCAAGTGTATCGCCGTGGGGAGCTCCTGTGTTGTTAGTTAAGAAGACGGATGGTAGTATGAGGCTCTGTGTGGATTATCGGCAGTTGAATAAAGTAACAATTAAGAACAAGTATCCACTTCCGAGGATAGACGATTTGATGGATCAGTTGGTGGGAGCTCAAGTATTCAGTAAGATTGATTTGAGGTCAGGTTATCATCAGATCAAGGTGAAGGACGAAGATATTCAGAAGACGGCTTTCAGAACCCGTTATGGTCATTATGAGTATTCGGTGATGCCGTTCGGTGTTACAAATGCACCAGAAGTATTTATGGAATATATGAATCGTATATTTCATGCTTACTTGGATCGGTTTGTGGTGGTGTTCATTGACGACATTCTGATTTACTCTAAATCGGAGGAAGAGCATGCAGAGCATCTGAAGTTAGTATTGGAGGTATTGAAGGAAAAGAAGCTGTATGCGAAGTTGTCGAAGTGTGAGTTCTAGTTGAAGGAAGTGAGCTTTCTCGGCCATGTCATTTCGGGTAATGGTATTGCGGTGGATCCGTCGAAAGTAGAAGCAGTGTGGAATTGGGAAGCTCCGAAGTCGGCAACTGAAATTAGAAGCTTTTTGGGATTGGTCGGCTATTATAGAAGATTCATTGAAGGTTTTTCTAAGTTAGCACTTCCGTTAACTCAGTTAACCTGCAAAGGAAAGGCTTTTGTTTGGGACGCCCGTTGTGAAGAAAGTTTCGTGGAATTGAAGAAGAGATTGACGACATCTCCTGTCCTGACATTGCCCAATCCGGAAAGGTCGTTTGTGGTGTATTGTGATGCGTCAAAAATGGGTTTAGGTGGTGTGCTCATGCAAGATGGGAAGGTTATTGCGTATGCGTCGAGGCAGTTAAGAGTTCATGAGAAGAATTATCCTACGCATGACTTAGAATTAGCTGCAGTGGTCTTTGTGCTGAAGGTTTGGAGGCACTATCTCTATGGTTCTAGATTTGAGGTGTTTAGTGATCATAAGAGCTTGAAGTATTTGTTTGACCAGAAGGAGTTGAATATGAGGCAGCGGCGATGGTTGGAGTTGTTGAAGGACTATGATTTCGGTTTGAACTATCACCCAGGCAAAGCTAATGTCGTGGCTGATGCTTTGAGCCGGAAAACTTTGCATATGTCGGTAATGATGGTTAAGGACTTAGAGCTGATTGAGGAGTTCAGAGATATGATTCTGGTTTGTAAAGTGACGCCTCAGAGTGTTAAGCTAGGGATGTTGAAGATTGGTAATGAGTTTCTGAACAGCATCAGAGAAGCCCAGAAATCAGATGTTAAGCTGGTAGATTTGATGGTTGAGAATGATCAATCGCAGAATGAGGATTTCAGATTGGATCCCCAAGGTGTGTTGAGGTTCCGTGGTAGGATTTGCATCCCTGATGATGTAGACATGAAGAGAGCCATTCTTGAAGAGAGTCACAGAAGTAAGTTAAGTATTCATCCGGGAGCTACGAAGATGTATCAAGATCTGATGAAGTTGTTTTGGTGGCCTGGTATGAAGCGAGATGTTGTTAGACTATAGTATAACCTTAGAGGGGGGGTGAATAAGGTTATGTGTAATTCTTGGATTCTTTTCAAAATAAATGATAAGTTTGTTTAAATCAAATGCGGAAAAAGAGATTTGAACTTATCAGATATATGCAAGTAGGCAGATTAGGCACAATGAGATATTATTCTATATTCAATATTTACAATAAGGTTATTTTATAAGTGATGCAATGATATTGAATATAGCAGATCTACAGTAGTGATAGAGAAGATCATAGATAAACAGATCTGTAGTACAGCGAGTATAACTATAACCAGATTAACAGATTCATATCAGAGTAGGGATATAGTTATACAACCAGATTAACAGATTCAGATCAGAGTAGTGATATTATAAACAGATATAAACAGTAAATACAGTAAAGAGAGAGGGATAGAGATACACCAGGAATTTTACGAGGTTCGGGATAAAAGCCCTACGTCCTCGGCCTCCGGCTTTGCAACCTTTGGACTTTGCTGATAACCACTATATGAAGAACCAATGTTTTACAAACAATCAACTTCAAATAGCAAATCTCAATTCCCCTGAATTGAGAACCCGAGCTCCCCGCTAAGGATTTCAACCGCTTCAATCTCCTGATTGAACGACCCAAGAGCACCTCCCAGGATTTCAATACCACTTCAATCTTCCCCGATTGAACGACCCAAGATCACCTCCCAGGATTTCAAACCAACTCAATCTCCTGATTGAGAGACCCAAGAAAACTTCCCAGGATTTCAAACCAACTCAATCTCCTGATTGAGAGACCCAAGAACAATTCCCAGGATTTCAAAGTGACCCCCACAATAGTAGATTACAATATAGAAGCTATGATCTAATCACCTCAGATAATATGACAATATAATAGCTGAGAGAGATGAGTGACTAGATCTATAAAAATGATATGAAAGTGATAGCTCTATTTTTCTCTTTCTCAGATCTAGAAAATGTACGTGAGAAGTAGAGAAGATGTGATTTGTGGTGTGGATGAGTGAAATGAAAAGTGTTTCACACCTGCCTATTTATAGGCTTAGGAAAGCGTAGGATTTTGAAAAAAACATTTAATGAAATGATGAATCGATTGTTTGATGAAGTTAAAATGTTGATGAATCGATTCTTATCATTTTAGAAGACATAAGAATCGATTATATGGCTAGTTAAAAAATTGAGGAATCGATTCTTTACATATGGAGAGCATAGGAATCGATTGTTTGTTTCTTTGGAAATAGCAAGGGAATCGATTTTCAGGACATCCTGAATAAGGTAGGAATCGATTCTTACTTTGTTTAAAATGAGGAGGAATCGATTCATAGCCTATAGGATTGCTTGAAAATCGATTTCATAGTCTTTTGAAATAGAAGGAAATCGATTCTTACCTTTGGCTTATGTATATGCATGAATCGATTACATACTTCAAACATAGGGCAAGGAAATCGATTTCAACCTTTAAAATAGGATTAGCAAATCGATTTCATGATTTAGAAAATGATAGAAATCGATTTCTAGCTTTCCACAAAATTATTTTTAGGTTTAGGGCTTTGCCATGCATGCATAAGATATTTTCCAAAGCTTGCCATGCATGCATATCATATTTTCAAAACCCTAATTTTGATGCATGATGCATGTTTTCAAAAGTCATCTCTCAGCTACTAAAATGTCATAGACCTTCAGTGATAGGACCTTACACAGTGTCCTAAAGAAAGCGGATAAACAAATAGGTCTTGATTGCTGAGGAGGCTTCTTCTCCAAGCTGCTCCACTTTAATATTTCCTGCTCTTTGATTCATGTCTTGTACTTTATTTTGTCCCTGCACTTTTATACACTGCAACCATTAGTAGACTAAATGTAATTTGTTATCATACAAAACAAAGAGTGTTTGTCCTTGGTTCAACAAACTCCCCCTTTTTGATGATAACAAATTACATTATGCATAAGGAGACCATAATAGAGAAACAATGGCAGAAGCTCCCCCTAAGCATAAGCATAACAAAATAAGCAGTATGACAGCATGATAGCAGCAATTATTTTCTCCCCCATTAAATAATAACATGCATATTCTTTCCCTTAACATGCATATTCTCTCCCTTTTGCATACAATTTCTCCCCCTTTGTTTTCATCAAAAAGGAGGTGGGGTGAATACATACAACATAAGCACTTTATAAACTTGCATAATAAATAAGCAGCATTGCATAACATATGATATATCAAAAACAGTAGTTCATGCTATGCTCCCCCTTACTTGGTGATCCCCCTTAATAATTTTAGAATGCAAAGCTTAGCCAAAAGAGGGTGGACCATCAAAGTTTTTAAAAAAAATATATTTAGAGAAAATAGGATACCCAAGATAATATGCCATACTTGGTTCAACAATATAGGTATCATATTTAACTTAAAAATATGTTGCATCAAGGATCCAGCACAATAGAGAGAAGAAAAAAAAAACTTTGATGCACACAAAAAATTTATTTCAAATATGTCTCTAATACTTGTTGAGTTATATTTAATTTCTACTTTATAACACATTTTCAACAGAGGTGAATAAAATTTTACCAATCTAACCTTCACCAGTGATTCTTCCTCTATTGTTGTTATCACGAGTCACATGACTACTGTTTCTGAGTATTACGAATCTTTTTGTGTCTCCAGTCATGAACTTCGAGTCTCTGCTATCAAGGTATTGATCTGACCCCCATACCCTGTAGCACACCTGCACTAAGATCAAGTAGAAAATTTTGGTACCCAATTCTCTTTGGGTCCTTTGGGGTTAGTCATCAAGGGGTTTGTTTTCACAATCCACCTTGGTTTCTCACAAGCAGGTATAAGGGTACCAAGCTCACATAATTTACGGATAGGGCATCTAGGTGAGCTATGGTTTCCCTTTTGACAGTAGGTGCATGAGAAAACAGTGGGTTTATAACTTGAAGTAGATGCAACAAAAGTTAATTTCTTGTTTAAAATGGAGGAGGTGGAATTACCTTTGTACCCAATTCCTCTCCTATCAACATATTGATGTTGAGAGTGAAGCAACCGAGTCAAGGTCTTTTCACCAACCTCAAACTTTTTCAATGCTTCTTTCAAAAGTTCATTTTCAACCTTGGCATTTTCAAAATTTTGTTTAAGCTCACAAAACTAAAGGTTGACAGATTTATGCAGTTCATTCTTTAATCTATCTACTTCATTTTCAAGTGTCTCAATTTGAGTGAGCATGATTTTGTTACTCTTTGCCAATTTCTTAGATTTTAACAACAGAGTTTCATGTTCAAAATAGAGAGCATCAAAAGCCTCACTCAAATCTTGACTACTACAACTATCATCAAGTAAATCATTATGCAAAGAGGAATCAGAAAGACTAGAAGAGTTAAGGCTTACCTTAGATGAGTCATTTGCCATATGACAAACACCATTTGCAATTTGCTCTTCTTCATCTGTGTCACTATCAGAGCCAAGACAATCCCATATAGTAGCCTTAGGTGTTTCACATGCCGTGAGACAGATGGCATTTGCAACCTCCTCTTCTTCACTGTCAGTATAGTTGTTCCATGTAGCCTTCTTAGCTTTCTTGGATTTCTTTGAGTTATTTCTCTTTTCAAGTTTGTTGAATCTCATGAATTCTTCAAATAATTCAGCCATGTCTTCATCATCAGATTCTTCATCAGACTCAACCTCTTTCCTTGCTACCTTAGGTGTTTTAGCAGCAAGAGCAAGAGATTTTCTTTCTTTTACCATTTCTGCTTCTTGATCTTTGTTAGCAGCCAATACAACCTCAAAGGCTAGAAGTGACCCAATAAGGTCTTCTTGGGGTAGAGTGCCAATATCTTTGGCTTCAGTGATTGCACAAGTTTTTGGAAAGAACTCACCAGTCAGAGATGCAAGAATCTTCCCATTTATATCTTTTGTAGAATACCTTTTTCCCAGAGCCCTTAGGTTGTTTATAATCAGATTCAGTCTCTGGTGCATAGCTGCAACAGATTCACCTTCCTTCATCTTGAATGATTCATACTCAGAAGTTAGGATTCTGATTTTTGTATCTTTTACTTGGCTTGTACCGACATGTGTAGCTTCCAGACAATCCCAGATTTCTTTTGCTGTTTGACACCTTTTTACTCTTCCATACTCTTCTTCACAAAGTGATAGGTGAAAAATATTCATAGCCTTGGCATTTTGAGATATTTTGTCAAGCTCAGATTTTCTTAACTCGCTCAGATCGATGGTGTAGATGTCTTCAATTGGAACTTCTTCTTCTTTGCCGGTAGCTTTACTTTTGATTTTCATTGGGATCAGTGGTCCATCTGCAATAATCCTCCAAAGGGTGAAATCTATAGCCTGCACAAGACATTTCATTCGACTACTCCAATAGTCATAGTTAGTTCCATCAAACAGGGGTGGCCTAAAGAAGGACATCCCCTCTTTCATAAAAGAACCCATGATCATAGATAGATAAATAAAATTTAAATTGCGAGATGTAAAGCTCTATATGCAATTTCTAGCTTTGATACCACTTGTTAGACTATAGTATAACCTTAGAGGGGGGGGTGAATAAGGTTATGTGTAATTCTTGGATTCTTTTCAAAATAAATGCTAAGTTTGTTTAAATCAAATGCGGAAAAAGAGATTCGAACTTATCAGATATATGCAAGTAGGCAAATTAGGCACAATGAGATATTATTCTATATTCAATATTTACAATAAGGTTATTTTATAAGTGATGCAATGATATTGAATATAGCAGATCTACAGTAGTGATAGAGAAGATGATAGATAAACAGATCTGTAGTACAGCGAGTACAACTATAACCAGATTAACAGATTCAGATTAGAGTAGGGATATAGTTATACAACCAGATTAACAGATTCAGATCAGAGTAGTGATATTATAAACAGATATAAACAGTAACTACAGTAAAGAGAGAGGGATAGAGATACACCAGGAATTTTACGAGGTTCGGGATAAAAGCCCTACGTCCTCGGCCTCCGGCTTTGCAACCTTTGGACTTTGCTGATAACCACTATATGAAGAACCAATGTTTTACAAACAATCAACTTCAAATAGCAAATCTCAATTCCCCTGAATTGAGAACCCGAGCTCCCCGCTAAGGATTTCAACCGCTCCAATCTCCTGATTGAACGACCCAAGAGCACCTCCCAGGATTTCAATACCACTTCAATCTTCCCCGATTGAACGACCCAAGATCACCTCCCAGGATTTCAAACCAACTCAATCTCCTGATTGAGAGACCCAAGAAAACTTCCCAGGATTTCAAACCAACTCAATCTCCTGATTGAGAGACCCAAGAACAATTCCCAGGATTTCAAAGTGACCCCCACAATAGTAGATTACAATATAGAAGCTATGATCTAATCACCTCAGATAATATGACAATATAATAGCTGAGAGAGATGAGTGACTAGATCTATAAAAATGATATGAAAGTGATAGCTCTATTTTTCTCTTTCTCAGATCTAGAAAATGTACGTGAGAAGTAGAGAAGATGTGATTTGTGGTGTGGATGAGTGAAATGAAAAGTGTTTCACACCTGCCTATTTATAGGCTTAGGAAAGCGTAGGATTTTGAAAAAAACATTTAATGAAATGATGAATCGATTGTTTGATGAAGTTAAAATGTTGATGAATCGATTCTTATCATTTTAGAAGACATAAGAATCGATTATATGGCTAGTTAAAAAACTGAGGAATCGATTCTTTACATATGGAGAGCATAGGAATCGATTGTTTGTTTCTTTGGAAATAGCAAGGGAATCGATTTTCAGGACATCCTGAATAAGGTAAGAATCGATTCTTACTTTGTTTAAAATGAGGAGGAATCGATTCATAGCCTATAGGATTGCTTGAAAATCGATTTCATAGTCTTTTGAAATAGAAGGAAATCGATTCTTACCTTTGGCTTATGTATATGCATGAATCGATTACATACTTCAAACATAGGGCAAGGAAATCGATTTCAACCTTTAAAATAGGATTAGGAAATCGATTTCATGATTTAGAAAATGATAGAAATCGATTTCTAGCTTTTCACAAAATTTTTTTTAGGTTTAGGGCTTTGCCATGCATGCATAAGATATTTTCCAAAGCTTGCCATGCATGCATAACATATTTTCAAAACCCTAATTTTGATGCATGATGCATGTTTTCAAAAGTCATCTCTCAGCTACTAAAATGTCATAGACCTTCAGTGATAGGACCTTACACAGTGTCCTAAAGAAAGCGGATAAACAAATAGGTCTTGATTGCTGAGGAGGCTTCTTCTCCAAGCTGCTCCACTTTAATATTTCCTGCTCTTTGATTCATGTCCTGTACTTTATTTTGTCCCTGCACTTTTATACACTGCAACCATTAGTAGACTAAATGTAATTTGTTATCATACAAAACAAAGAGTGTTTGTCCTTGGTTCAACAGATGTGGCACAGTTCGTTTATGCATGTTTGACTTGCCAGAAGTCAAAGGTTGAGCATCAGAAGCCTGCTGGACTGATGCAACCGTTAGAAATTCCAGAGTGGATATGGGATAGCATTTCGATGGACTTTGTAACGGGATTGCCTAATACTGCGAAGGGGTATGATGCAATTTGGGTGATTGTTGATAGGTTAACAAAATCGTCTCATTTTGTTCCTATCAGCATCACGTATCAGGTGTCGAAGTTGGCAGAGATTTATATCCGGGAGATTGTGAAGCTTCATGGAGTTCCTAAGAGTATTGTTTCGGATAGAGATCCGAGGTTCACTTCAGATTTCTGGAAGAGTTTGCAAGAGAAGTTGGGGTCTAAGTTGAGGTTGAGTTCGGCATATCATCCTCAGACAGATGGTCAGTCAGAGAGGACGATTCAGTCATTAGAAGATTTGTTGAGGGCTTGTGTTTTGGAACAGGGAGGTTCGTGGGATTCTTACCTTCCACTGATAGAGTTCACGTATAACAACAGTTACCATTCTAGAATTGGGATGGCACCTTTTGAAGCATTGTATGGTCGGAAGTGTAGAACCCCGCTGTGTTGGTATGAGTCTGGGGAGAGTGTGGTGCTTGGACCGGAGATCGTTCGAGAGACAACTGAAAAGGTGAAGTTGATTCGTGAGAAGATGAAGGCGTCGCAGAGTCGACAGAAGAGTTATCATGACAAGCGGAGGAAAGATTTGGAGTTTCAGGCGGGTGAGCATGTATTTTTGAGAGTCACTCCGGTGACCGGTGTTGGACGCGCGTTGAAGTCCAAGAAGCTCACTCCTCGGTTTATTGGTCCTTATCAGATTTTAGAGAGAGTCGGGAATGTTGCATATAGAGTGGGTTTACCGCCTAATCTTTCAAATTTGCATGACGTGTTTCATGTGTCGCAACTTCGGAAGTATATTTCAGATCCAACTCATGTAATCCGCATGGATGATGTGGAGGTACGGGATAATCTCACCGTGGAGACGATGCCTGTACGGATTGAAGGTCATGAAGTGAAAGTTTTAAGAGGCAAGGAGATTGCGTTGGTGAAAGTAGTCTGGCTAGGAGCTGCTGGAGAGAGCACGACGTGGAAGCTGGAGAGCAAGATACGGGAGTCCAATCCCGAGCTGTTTGAATCAGGTAAATTTCGAGGACGAAATATTCTAAGTGGGGGAGAGTTGTAACGCCTGAATAATTTAATTAATTATTTAATTAAATTATTTAGGTATTTTATTAGAATAGTTATATTTAATAATTAACCAAATGATGTTTTATGCAAATTAAGGAGTGGTGCCTAGTAATTAGCTGATTAGTGGACGGGGGCCCGTGATCCATGAGCCCAAGGCATAGGCGCATGAAGGGAGTGTTAGTTAGGGTTTGAGGCATTGCGCATTTTGAGAAGAAAAGAAAGAAAACTTGCGAAGAGGAGAAGAGAGAAAGAGAGAAGAGGGACGGCGCACTATGTAACACCCCTTTTCTACCCGTTAATTTGTTTGTAAAAATCAGAGTTCAAAAACGCTTTCATCGCAAGGAATGTTACACATACTCAAATCAAAACGTCTTACTTCAAGTAAATAGTTCAACATCAAATAATTGTACAATACGTAGCACGCCCCCAATGGGGAAAAACTCAAGCATCAGTCATCGTCACCACAACCTTGACACCAATAAAAACAACTACGCAGCGGAAAGTAAAATAAAGAGAAAACCATCAAATAACATATAACAACCAAAATGATCTTAAAACATCGAGTTCATTTCCCCCCTGAGTGCTACGTATCAGAGCATGACGACCCGACTCAAGTTAGTGAAGATACCTAAGTCCTCACTCGTGATCACCTGCACGTTACCGCATAGGGGTAACATTCAAACAGAAGGGTGAGTCCAATTCAATCCATATAATAAATCATATGATAAGCAATAAGTCAAAGTCACAGCACTAGAGTAACCATATCACAGTCATCAATTACGTCATTACGACAACTCATCACGATGTCATGTAACTGTATGAAATGCAACCCACTCGCGGGCATATGCATGAGGTACCTTTCATCATCGTCGCTTAGCCTTTATGGCCTCATCGTCGCTTAGCCTTTATGGCCTCATCGTCGCTGGGTTCATGCACATGGAATGCATGAGACACTATGACATGCACCGCACACAAAATACACAATCACAGTCAACTATGTGACCCGTCACTTACCAATTTGCTAAATAAGAGGCACAACACCTGTCAATTTATAATTACACTCAACAACGTCGCTATATTTCATCGTCGCTTATTATCATCGTCGCTTAGCCTTTTGGGCCTCATCGTCACTTATCCATAAACGTCATCAATCAAACAATAGCCACTAAGGGCAAAACCGTCATTTAACTAGCCACTAAGGGCATCATCGTCATTTACACACCTTCATCAATAATATTGGCCACTAAGGGTAAAAACGTCATTTAACTAGCCACTAAGGGCATCATCGTCATTTACACATCATCATCAATAATATTGGCCACTAAGGGCAAAAACGTCATTTAACTAGCCAGTAAGGGCATCATCGTCATAATCACCCATTTTGACACTAAAGCGTTAAAACTGTTGGTTATACGCAAAAAGGATTTTTAAAGGACTCAATACGGCTTTACAACGTCACTGTAATGACCACCGGGGACAGCCACTTGGGCGCCCAGAAACCACCAGAAAATAATAATTTTTTATTTTAAAAATAAGACACACAGGTAGACAACCGAAAAATCTTCCCAACACTTTTTGAAACGTTTAAAATGGATGCCCGAATCAAAAGATATAGCGAAAACAGTTTTTATAAAAAAATCGGGAACATTCTGAAAATGGCGCCCAGGCACTGGGCGCCTAAGACACAAACTTAGACATCGCAGGCAACACAGCACACAGCGCCCTTGGCGCCTAGCGCCTGGCGCCTGGCGCCCAACGCTCAGCAACACAACACACACGCGACACAGCGCACAACGTCCTTGGCGCCCAGCGCCTGGCGCCTGGCGCCCAGCACACACGCGACACACACAACACGCAGCGCCCTTGGCGCCCAGCGCCCTTGGCGCCCAGCGCCCTTGGCGCCCAGCGCCTGGCGCCTGGCTCCCAGCGCCCAGCACACACGCACACAGCACACACGCACACGGCGCCCTTGGCGCCTGGCGCCCAGCGCCCAGCAACACTTCCAGCAACAAAAATCCAGCAACACACAATCAAACATATGGCGCCCTAGGCGCCCATACCGCAACCAAATGGATTTTTCAGCCACCAATCATGAAGATCACGCATAAAACATCAACAAAACATGAAATCACATACACATTCATGATCATGGATAGATCTAGGCTAACCCTACCCTAAAACCTATCATAAACATCTATTATATAGAAAGATAGAACTCCCCTAACCTTGGATTTGAAGAACAGGAGCCCTAGAGACAGTCACGAACAGAACCACAGCAACGGGTCACGTTCCTCTTCCTCCTTGAGCTCGCGACCTCTCCCTTCTTTCTTTCTTCTCCACGGCGCTCTCACTCTCTCTATTCTCTCCAATTCGCAAAATGCTAGCCAAAACCCTAACCTCACAAGGCCTAACAACTTCGCATATTACAGGGATCATGGGCTTGGGCTTTTCACTTAAGCCCAAGTTCATCTAGTTGGCGCCTCCACCCTCTAATACCACCTACACCATTTTAACATAATTTCAATTAATTAAATTATATCCAACTAATTAAAATAAATTCCTAAATACTTAATTAAATAAATTAATTAAATATTTAGGGTGTTACAACTCTCCCCCACTTAGAATATTTCGTCCTCGAAATTTACCTGATCGAACAACTCTGGGTAGGACTCCCGCATCTTGCTTTCTAGCTCCCAAGTCATACTCTCACCGGCAGCTCCTAGCCAAACCACTTTCACCAATGCAATCTCTTTGCCTCTAAGCACTTTCACTTCACGATCCTCAATTCGTACGGGCATCGTCTCCACAGTGAGGTTATCCCGCACCTCAACATCATCCATATGGATCACATGAGAGGGATCCGAAACATACTTCCGAAGTTGCGACACATGAAACACGCCGTGCAAATTCAAAAGATTTGGCGGTAAAGCCACCCTATAAGCCACATTTCCGATTCTCTCAGAACTCTGATAAGGACCAACAAAGCGAGGAGTGAGCTTCTTCGACTTCAACGCTCGACCAACACCGGTCATAGGAGAAACCCTCAAGAACACATGCTCACCCTCCTGAAACTCTAAATCTTTCCTCCGCTTGTCATGATAACTCTTCTGACGACTCTGCGAAGCCTCATCTTTTCACAGATCATCTTGATTTTCTCTGTAGTCTCCCGGACAATCTCCGGTCCCAACACTACACTCTCCCCCGACTCATACCAACACAACGGCGTTCTACACTTTCGACCATACAATGCTTCAAACGGTGCCATCCCGATACTGGAATGGTAACTGTTGTTATAGGTAAATTCAATCAACGCAAGGTAGGAATCCCATGAACCACCTGGTTCCAAGACACAAGCCCTCAACAAATCTTCTAACGACTGAATTGTCCTCTCTGACTGACCATCTGTCTGAGGATGATATGCCGAACTCATTTTCAACTTTGAATGCATGAGACACTATGACATGCACCGCACACAAAATACACAATCACAGTCAACTATGTGACCCGTCACTTACCAATTTGCCAAATAATAGGCACAGCATCTGTCAATTTATAATTACACTCAACAACGTCGCTATATTTCATCGTTGCTTATTATCATCGTCGCTTAGCCTTTTGGGCCTCATCGTCACTTATCCATAAACGTCATCAATCAAACAATAGCCACTAAGGGCAAAACCGTCATTTAACTAGCCACTAAGGGCATCATCGTCATTTACACACCTTCATCAATAATATTGGCCACTAAGGGTAAAAACGTCATTTAACTAGCCACTAAGGGCATCATCGTCATTTACACATCATCATCAATAATATTGGCCACTAAGGGCAAAAACGTCATTTAACTAGCCAGTAAGGGCATCATCGTCATAATCACCCATTTTGACACTAAAGCGTTAAAACTGTTGGTTATACGCAAAAAGGATTTTTAAAGGACTCAATACGGCTTTACAACGTCACTGTAATGACCACCGGGGACAGCCACTTGGGCGCCCAGAAACCACCAGAAAATAATAAGTTTTTATTTTAAAAATAAGACACACAGGTAGACAACCGAAAAAGCTTCCCAACACTTTTTGAAACGTTTAAAACGGATGCCCGAATCAAAAGATATAGCGAAAACAGTTTTTATAAAAAAATCGGGAACATTCTGAAAATGGCGCCCAGGCACTGGGCGCCTAAGACACAAACTTAGACATCGCAGGCAACACAGCACACAGCGCCCTTGGCGCCCAGTGCCTGGCGCCTGGCGCCCAGCGCTCAGCAACACAACACACACGCGACACAGCGCACAGCGCCCTTGGCGCCCAGCGCCCAGCACACACGCGACACACACAACACGCAGCGCCCTCGGCGCCCAGCGCCCAGCACACACGCAACACACGCACACGCACACAGCACACACGCACACGGCGCCCTTGGGTAAGGGTGAGGTTCTTTCAATATAATAGGGGGTATGATGGGGCTTATGTGGGGATTAGGCTCTATGATGCCATGATCATGTTGTTTGATAATTGTTGTTTGTTGTTTGATCAAATTTGATTTTATATTCATGATGATGGTGTTTGGGGTTGGTGACTAAAATTGGTGAAAATCTTAAAATTCTGGTTCATGGGCGCCAATGTAACATCCGCAAAATAATTAATAGAATTATTTGGATGTTAACCCAATTGAATTATTTTAGTACTTGACTGGTAAATTTATTGAGTGCTAAAATTATTTATTGGTAGTCATCGGATCGTTAACCGGATAATACGGATCAAAGAAGTTTTGGAATCGAAATAAGAGATTTAGATCAATATGGTAATTGGACCACGTTACCACGTATATATTAAATAAATATATATGTGTGTGAGTGTGTGTGAGTGAAAGAATGAATAAAAAGGGAAAAAAGAAGAAAAGGAAGCGTACGAGATACAGAGAAGAAAAAAGAGAGAAAAGAGAGGAGAAGAGAAAGAATGGGGGGAGGAAGAAGAAGAGGAAAAAAGGAGTACTTCGGTTCATCAAAACGACTTCCTTCCAACACGAAAAATGTTCCGCGTTCCTTCCTCTACGTTTTGGTACCAATTTCATGACGATCAACTCACTCTCTCTCACTTGGCCATTTACGTGTTTTGGAGGTTTTGTGGGAGATCCGATTTTGGGTTGGTTTTGAAGGTTTAAGTTCGATTAGGAACGAACCCAAGGTGGATTACTCGAGTATTAAAGTTCGATTGGATGATTGGGAGCTAGTTGGGTGAGTTAGGTTGGAGAAATCACATTTTGGGGTTATGTGTGAATAGTGGCTTGAGGTTGAAGGAGAAGATGAATAGTGTTCGGGGAAGATTTCGAGGAATTCGGTATTTCGGTCAAAAAGAGGTTTCGTGATCGAGTGGAAAGCTTTGGAAGCGGATTTGAGCGTCGTCGGAACGGAAAGTTTATGCGGGGAATGTTCGTGTGGTTACTCGGTGAATTCGGCTCGATCGTGGTTCACGCTTCAAGGGTGAGTTCTACTCACGTTTAGGATTTTACGTTTCGAATTAATAAATTAACTGTTTTATCGCTTTTGCTGGACTGGAATATTGTTTGGTAATTGAGTTTGAGAGATTTTGGGTTAAAAACCGATATTTGGAAAATACGCCGCGTTTTGATAAACTCGATTTGATTGAGTTATCGATTGATGTTTTAATTATTGTTTTGGACTGGAATTACTGGTTGTTATATCTGTTTTTGGGTCTCGGAGGTCACGTAATGTCTCGGTATCGATTAGGGAGCGAAATGGGGTAAAACTGAATTTCAGAAAACCCGTTTTTGGCCATTCTTCCTATTTTCGCGTCGCGACGGAGTCCCATCGCGTCGCGACGGTTTACAGAATTTTCAGCAACTAAATACTGTTTTTGTTTTTGCGATAACTTTTGATCCGGGAATCCGATCGAGGTGTTCTAAGATGCGTTGGAAAGCTTATTCAGAGGCCTAACTGAATATTCTATTTTTAAGGCTAAATAAACTGTTTTTGATATTGAAAATTATGTCGAAAAGTGGTCAACTAGAGTGCGAGTGTGAACTTGGATTTTATAAAATGTGGATTAAAGTGTTTCATTGATTGTCTGATTTGATGGACCGTGGGTTCATAGTATTGTAGATATACGTATATAGTATATCGAGTTGGGTGACGACCCATGTGTAACATACTAGGCGGGGCAGTCATGATCCCCTTCCTTAGGCTCCATGCCAATGGGAGAATGTACTATTGGTAGGGGGGTTCACCGGGATTAGCAATGTTCTGCAGTCGGTGTTATGTTAAAGATTATTGTACGATACACCGGGATTAGCAATGTTCTGCAGTCGGTGCCGTACTGTGTTTGTTGTACGATACACCGGGATTAGCAATGTTCTCCAGTCGGTGCCGTACTTTGTTTATTTTGCGACATACCGGGAGTAGCAATGTTTTGCAGTCGAGGTCGTGTTAAGCTATAAAAGAACTAATAACTGAACCGAGAGTGTTAGTAGGGGTCTCGGTAGAACTCACTGAGATTGTATCTCACTGTTTATATGTTGTTGTTTTACAGAGAAGCAGGGAAAGTGGAAATTGAGGAGGCACGAGTAGGTGGCACTCAGATGGTGGCTGAAGACTTAGCTTGATGCTTAAGTTTATATTTCCCTTTGTTGTCTTTGTACTACAACTCTATGTAGTGGTATTATAATTTCATTCCGCTTTCTTGTATGATATTGAGCACTATAGTTTGCTGAAGGTTATGGTCAGGGAACCTGTTCGGTCTTATTTGTATTTAAGACTGTTTTGTTGTTATTCAGCGAGAACTATATTGCATTGTTCAGTATCAGCACAGGAATTTTATATCTCTGATAGTTTAGGGATGGTGCACTTGGGTATTTTTACTCGATAAAAATACCGGGGTGTTACAGCCAAGGTTGCTGTGCTGTCTGTGTTGCCAGGCGCCCTGTTGCTGGGCGCCAAGTCTGGTGTTGCCTCTGCTGTCTCAGGCGCCCCGTTGCTGGGCGCCAAGCTTGATGTTGTTGTTGTTGTCTCAGGCGCCCTGCTGCTGGGCGCCAAGTATGATGTTGCTGTTGTGGTCTCAGGCGCCCTGCTCCTGGGCGCCAAGTCTGCTGTGGTGCCTGTTGGGTCAGGCGCCCTGCTGCAGGGCGCCAAGTCTGTTCCTGCTGATGTGGTGCGAGGCGCCCTGCGCCTGGGCGCCATTTTCTGTGTTGCTGCTGCTGTCTAAGGCGCCCTGCTGCTGGGCGCCAGATCCTGTGTTGCTGGTGTTGTCTGTGGCGCCCTGTTGCTGGACACCAGTTTCAGTGCTGTTGCTGTTGTCTGTGGCGCCCTGTTGCTGGGCGCCAGACTCTGTGTTGTTGTTGCTGTCTTGGCGCCCTGTTGCTGGGCGCCAGTTCCTGCTGCGTTGCTGCCTGTCTTGGCGCCCTGTTTCTGGGCGCCAGTTTCTGCAATGTTGTTGCCTGCTGTGGCGCCCTGTTGCTGGGCGCCAGTTTCTATGTTGTTGTTGGCGCCCTGTTGTTGGGCGCCAGTTTTGTTGTGGCTGTTTCTGCTGTTGGCGCCTGTTGCTGGGCGCAAGTCTCTGTCATGTGACCGTTGTGTGAATTGGTGTCCTTGGTGTCGGTGGGGGATTGTTGTCATAGGTGTTGGTGATTGGTGATTTTTGGTGATTATTGGCGATTATTGGTGATAATATAACAGGTGATGGTGTAACAGGTGATGTGCCTATTCCATGGGCTAAGGTGATGGGTCTATGACCACTTGGTGATATTGGTGATGTTATATTAATTAAATGTCTGTTGTGTGTTGATTGTCTGGTGATATTGGTGATGTTATATCATCATGGTGTCGCATACCCTACATATGCATTATTTTGGTGATGTTGGCTTCGGCCGTTGGAGCTAGCTATAGGTGATGATGGTGATGCTCATATAGGTGATGTGCCCATACTGGGTACTTTATTGGTGATGATTGGTACCACATGCATATGCCCGTTGGTGTGGGTTGCATCTCATATAATTACTCATGATGATAATGATAACTGTTGGTGATTTATTAATTGTTGTTGTTGAGAAGTGGTTGACATAGTGTTGTACTCTAGCATATTGCCTATCATATATGCTATTATAATGTTAGATATCTCACCCCTTCTGTTTGAATGTTACCCCTATGTTGGTAACGTGCAGGTGATTGTGAGTGAAGGCAAGTCTACCTTCGCTAGTAGAGTCAGGTGTCGTCGCTCTAATACGTAGCACTCGGGGGGAACGAACGCTAGGCTTTATTAGTATTTCTGTTATTTTAATTTTTGAAGTTTTTATGGTGATGTATAACTATTTAACTGAACTATGATTTTGATTCCGCTGCTGGTTGATATTATGACGTGCTAGGTGTTGCACTGTTTTAATGGTGGAACTTATTTATTTGGCGTGTGATGTTTAACGGTGTAAGTGTAGCATCCCTAGTGGGTGTATTGAAATTGTTTTGAAAACTCTGATTTTTGTCGAAAATTTTCCGAGTAGAAAAGGGGTGTTACACTAGACCCTCTGTTGTCTCGGAATGATAGTTGCTATGCAGGAACATGGATGAACACCAATGACATCAGCTACCCCTATCACTGACATGCTGATATCGCTACTATGGTAAATCTGGACCACCGTGAGACCACGCATAGTCGAACCGTGCATATCTCAGCTAAAGAAATGATCCGTAACTGGATAGATTTAAAGATTGTGGATTCTTCTTCAATTCTGGCCATTTATCATATGCGGAATCTGTTTGATTGGTTGATCGGATTAGTTGTTAGATTTGATGTGAAACCTTTGTGTTCTGCTCTCTATTTGTGTAGTGAAGCCTTTGCATTGTATTGTCTAATAGCTAGGAACAACTTTAATTCGTGGATGGGGTATGTCCCAACACTGAATGATTATCTGATTGTAATGTTCTGGTTTTCATCTAATGAATGAATGCATGTATTTGCCATAAAAAAAGAATATACTTTACCAAATCTGTTAGGAGGAGCTAGGTTCTCATCAGCATACATTAGACCTATTGTTGGAGACCTTGCACAAATTAACTCGATATGATTTTTACTTTTGCAGATTGTGGTCACAGGTATTGGAGCAGCCCCCATAGATAGCAAGGGCAGGAAGCCCTTACTACTGGTAAATTCAAAGCGCAAAACAGTTTATCTTTAAACTTTTATTTGCTTATAAAGATCCTTTCGAAGTATGATTTTCCTTAATTGAAAATGGAAGGCACTGATCTGAGACGGGAATTTGGATTACTAGGGACTAACCGAAATAATCCTCAACTTAGCTAGGAACTCTAATGGATTGAATCGAGTTCGAAATACTAAATTGAAATGCATATAGTAGTAGCAGTATAGAGAATTGAGAGAGAAGAGATAATTGTTTGAATATTCTCGTTATCCATTCATTTGTCAATACATGTCGTTTTTTGTTTTTCATTTATTTTAGTTGGGAAGGTTTGTCTTAGTTCTATGGTTAGTTCAAAGACTGACAGGAAATATTGTAAATTCTTAATGTCAATGTTTGTGAAAATTGATCTTTTGGTGCATCTATATATAGCATTACATGACTAAAGCTGAAGCAAATGCAACTAATTGCTAACCATATTTTCATTTTGCAGCATCTGCTGTAAATGCATTTACATTCTTGTCTGCTGAAAGTTTCCAAGCCAATGAAGGTCATCCTTGTGTTCCAACTCCCTGGGAATGAGTAAATTGTTGCACCACCACACCACCAAGAATAACAAAAATGTAATGTCTTCATTTAGTTTAATTTTTATCCAAACATCTAGTCAAGTGAATTGCACTTATAAGAATGATTCATCTTACAGCATATTTTGAATACCTAAGAATGTTGAAATTCATAAAGCATAAAAACTCAGAACAGGTGGAATTATAAATTGTGCAATAATGCTATGTTTATTTATTCATATTTCATATTTGAAATAAAAGTAGGTAGCAGCATGATGAAAATCATCGTGCTGAATGAAATTCTACCAGCTGCTATTGCTTGTATCAAAGTTCTTTCAAAAAGGAATGTGAAGGGTGAGATAATGTGTGCTTGATTTTTCTGAAAGGTATATTCACTAAAATCTCTAGAATCAAAACTAAAGTGTTTTTCTTCATGTAATGCAGAAAAGGTTTATGGAGATTTGGTATCTCTGAATGGGATTGAAGCAATTTGTGAAATCTCAACTGATCCGGTGCAGAAACAAGGGGAGTAAGATTGTGATTCTGTTTGTTTTTGAGACCAGAGGGATGAACTTAGCATTGCCTTAAAATTGCCTTACAATTACAAATAGAAGTAGCTTCAACACCTTCTTATATTATATTCTTGTATCAAAAGAATGTTACCACTGCTACAGCTCTTCAAACAATTAATGATCACCATTAATTTCCTTATGATTTTAGTCATAACTTGTAAATTGGGTGAACTAAATTTAAGTTTTGCTTGGCCATTTGTGTTTATAAGTATCATTAATCACAAAACTTATTTGTTTCCTCTTTTCTCTGGTTATTGGCATTAAAACAGATTCATTTTGCAGAATGAGTATCACAAAAATTCACTCTGGATATGAAATAAAGAAATATGCAGTTTCCTGCGGAATTTCCTGCGGAAATTTCCTGCAAGACTTCCTGCGGAGTTTTCTGTGGAATTTCCTGTTGAAATTTCTGCAGGAAATTTCCTGCCGATTTAAATATCCGCAGGAAACAATTATCCACGAACGAAATAACTGCAAACCTGAATCGGCAGGAAATTCCACAGTAAATTGGTTTCCTGCGAATTTTTCAAGAAAATTAAAGTTGAAAATTTAAAACTTTACTTTAACTTATTTTCTAGTATTATTTTGGGCATTGTTTGTGAAGATCCAACGTGTTTGGCCTCGAATGCACGAGTCCGAATACGGTGCTGTGAAAACTTTGGGGAGCAAACCGGATATTCGGTTGTGCCAGAGGTCTACCGAAATTTGCTTTCAAGACAGTGGTTCTTGCCACGCCACAACTTCATCCTTCTCCTTTTTTCTAACAGTGTCATTTTTGTTGATATTTCCAACAAATTCAAAGCAATTCCTTTCATTATTCTTCATTTTTATCGTTTTAATGGCACTGCTGCCCAATAGAAAGTCTTGTCTGATACTCCAAAGATTGAACCACTTGACATAACCAATTACAAGCGATGGTCCCAAAGGCTACTCATATTATTCGAGCACCACGAGGTTGACAATGTTCTGTTCAAGGACGCACCAACGGTTCCGTCAGAGGGAGACAAGGAGACTATGGAAATCGCAACAAAGCAGCGGATAACTATCGAAAACATAACAAGCTGGATCGCGCTCATCTTCTTAATCACATGCCAAATAACTTGTTTGATATTTTTGTGTCAAACAAGTCTGCTAAGTCTATTTGGAGGACGCTTGAAAAGAAGTATGAAGCTGATGATGCTGGTAGTACTACAAGTACGTTACTGGCAAATGGTTGCAATTCCAATTGGTCGACGACAAACCAATCATGGAACAAGTGTACGAGTATCAGAAGTATGAAGGTATGAAGATGTGTGAAATATTGCAAGCAAATGTCTCCTGCTCAAAAAATTTCCATCTTGGAATGAACTCAGAAACCATCTAAAACATAAGAAGAAGGACTTCACCTTACAAGAACTCATAAGTTATATGAGGACCAAATGAGCAAATCGTCTCAAGGATAAGTATCTCTCTATCCCTCTTAATTTTTCTAATGCTAATCTTGTTGAATCTTCTATTAGAGAAAAATTTCAAAGAAACACAGGGAAGAAGTTTATGCAAAATAATGACAAAGAGTAGTTCAACAAGAACAATAGTATGATCCCGAAAAATAAGTTGTCCTGCTATGTGTGGTAAAAATGGACGTAAAGCATATTAGTGCCCATTTCGTAAGGAAGAGCCAAACGATAATAACAAAGTTCAAGTTGTTGATCCTCCACCAAAACCACAAGCAAACTTAGCTGAAGGTGAGGAGATCATTGTTGCAGCAATAGAAGCAAATTTGATCAACAATGTAGGAGATTGGATAATAGACACTGGAGCTACTTGACACATATGCACAAATAAGGGAGTGTTTCATGAGTCCGAGGAGAATGCTGAAGAAGCCACCGTCTACGTGGGAAATTCTGCTGCATGAGTACACGGTGTGATTGGTGTTGCTATTGATGAAGGTATTTATAAGGAATTTGCAGAATGGGCTCTGACAATTAGTGTTAACGAACCCTACTTTTTGAGAGTTGGCTGCGCAATATATTTCCTAAAATTGATCATGATATAATTGGCTTGCAATATGTGATTGTTCTTCAGATATAATGATAGTTGATTGAGGAAATTGGTGTAATTCTCGGTGTGATGTATTTGGACCGAATATGGTATTGGGTGAAGTCATTACACCTATTGTTCAACATCTCAAAATAAGAAATATTGGAAGCGATACATAACTTGAAACAGTGTCTAAGTCATCATATCGAAGAACAACATAAACCTAGGGAACTAAGCTAAGTAATTAGCGGATCTCCCAAATCCCTCAAGTCTCGGTAACTCGGACAACAGCTACCTTTCTTCTTTTCCTTTGACTTTCCCTGTTTCTCTGTAAACACCACAAACATAAACAGTGAGATAATAATCTCAATGAGCTCTTTCGTGAACCCTCAGAACTCTACTCTCGCTGTTTTATTAATCTTTAATTCGGAAACCAAATCCGTTAAAAACGACACCAAATCCTTTTATTAGGACACGAAATCCTTTTAAAAAGCGCCACTAAAGGTCCTACGTATTTGGGCATCAGGGGAGCTTCTTAAAAAGCGCCTCTAAAGGGGGCGCCCTTTTTTAACAATTCTGTTGTAGTGCAAGCAGCTTTTTGGGGAACTGAATGAGAATTCTACGATGGTGCTACAGTCGAACCGACTCTAATGAATGGACGGCTGCCCACAATTTTTTCGAACCACCACGGACGCCCATTTCTCCGTCCTGTATTATCATCTGTAGCCCCCTTCCTGCACTGCGTGCTCTGATGAAAGAATTAGGCCGGGAATCCCATGGTTCGGTGTTTCAGAGGTTTTCCGGGTTAAGGCAACCAATTGTTGTTATTCTCAGTACCTTTCATGAATTATTGAGTTGATCAAGCTCAGTGCTTCACACAACGTCCTGAGAGGTTCTAACAATTACTTGTCACAGTCCCTGGCTGACTCGATCTACCTAAGCTATTAACCCTAAAATCTCTAAGCCCGACAAAGTCGAACTGCTCTGATACCAAAATGTAACATGTAACATCCTAAATATTTAATTAATTTATTTAATTAAGTATTTAGGAATTTATTTTAATTAGTTGGATATAATTTGATTAATTAAAATTATATTAATTTTATGTTGGTGGTATTAGGAAAAGGAGGCGCCACTTGAATGAACTTGGGCTTAAGTGAAAAGCCCAAGCCCATGATCCATAGGCTATGCGAAGTTGCTAAGCCATTGGGGTTAGGGTTTTGGTGGTGTCATTTTGCGAATTGAGAGAGGAGAATAGAGAGAGTGAGAGCGCCGTGGAGAGGAGGGAAAGAAGGGAGAGGTCGCGAGCTCAAGGAGGAAGAAGGACGTGATCCGTTGCCGTGGTTTTGTTCGTGATTGTCTCTAGGGCCTCCGTTCTTCAAATCCAAGGTAAGGGGAGTTCTATCAATTTATATAATAGGTCGTATGATAGGTTTTAGGTAGTGATAGCCTAGATCTATCCATGATCATGAATGTGTATGTGATTTCATGTTTTGTTGATGATTTATGTGTGATCTTCATGATTGATGGCTGAAAAATCCCTTTGGTTGATGTTATGGGCGCCTAGGGCGCCATATGTTTGATTTTGTGTTGCTGGATTTTGTGCAGGATTTGGCGCCCCATGGCTGGGCGCATGTTCCATTGTGTTGTGTGCGTATATGGGGTGTTTTGGGTGAAACTTCGAATTCAGGGCATATTTTACCGTGCCATCTTTTGTATTTGCGTGCCCAAATTCAATTTTAAACAGTTTGGCTCGAGTGGTTTTATTTTTGCACGTGTCATTCTGGAGTTGTCTCGGTGGTTGTTGCTTGTGCGTGCATATGGGGTGTTTTGGGTGAAACTCCGAATTCTGGGCATATTTTACCGTGCCATCTTTTGTATTTGCGTGCCCAAAATCAATTTTAAACATTTTGGCTCGAGTGGTTTTAGTTTTGCACGTGTCATTCTGGAGTTGTCTCGGTGGGTGTTGCTTGTGCGCACATATGGAGTGTTTTGGGTGAAACTTCGAATTCTGGGCATATTTTACCGTGCCATCTTTTGTATTTGCGTGCCCAAATTCAATTTTAAACAATTTGGCTCAAGTGGTTTTATTTTTGCACGTGTCATTTTGGAGTTGTCTCGGTGGGTGTTGCTTATGTGCGCTAGCGTGTATGTGTGCGTGTTGCGTGTTGCCAGGCGCTGGGCGCCAAGGGCGCCAGTGTGTGCGCGTGTGTTGCGTGTTGCGGGGCACTGGGCGCCAGGTGCCAGGCGCTGGGCGCCAAGGGCGCCATTTTCAGGATGTTCCCAAATTTTTATAAAAACCGTTTTTGCTATATCTTTTGACTCGGGCATCCGTTTTGAACGTTTCAAAAAGTGTTGGGAAGCTTTTTCAGTTGTCTACCTGTGTGTCTTATTTTTAAAATAAAAACTTATTATTTTCTGGTGGTTTCTGGGCGCCCAAGTGGCTGTCCCCGGTGGTCATTACAGTGACGTGGTAAAGCCATATTGAGTCATTTAGAAGTCCTTTTTGTGTATAACCAACAGTTTTAACGCTTTAGTGTCAAAATGGATGATTATGACGATGATGCCCTTAGTGGCTAATTGAATGACGTTTTTGCCCTTAGTGGCTAATATTATTGATGATGATGTGTATATGACGATGATGCCCTTAGTGGCTAGTTAAATGACGTTTTTGCCCTTAGTGGCTAATATTATTGATGATGATGTGAAAATGACTGTTTTGCCCTTAGTGGCTATTGTTTGTTTGATGACGTTTATGGATAAGCGACGATGAGGCCATAAAGGCTAAGCGACGATGATAATAAGTGACGATGAAATATAGCGACGTTGTTGTATGTAATTATAAACTGGCAGGTGCTGTGCCTCTTATTTGGCAAATTGGTAAGTGACGGGTCACATAGTTGACTGTGATTGTGTGTTTGTGTGTTTGTGTGTGGTGCATGTCATAGTGTCTCATGTATTCCATGTGCATGAACCCAGCGACGATGAGGCCATAAAGGCTAAGCGACGATGAGGCCATAAAGGCTAAGCGACGATGATGAAAGGTACCTCATGCATATGCCCGCGAGTGGGTTGCATTTCATATAGTCACATGACATTGTGATGAGTTGTTGTATTGACGTAATTGATGACTGTGATGTGGCTACTCTAGTGCTGTGACTTTGACTTATTGCTTATCATATGATTTATTATATGGATTGAATTGGACTCACCCTTCTAATTGAATGTTACCCCTGTGCGGTAACGTGCAGGTGATCACGAGTGAAGACCTAGGTATCTTCACTAATTATGAGCCGGGTCGTCATGCTCTGATACGTAGCACTCAGGGGGGGAACGAACTCGATGTTTTAAGACTATTTTGGTGGTTATATGTTATTTGATGGTTTTTCTCTTATTTATACTTTCCGCTGCGTAGTTGGTTTTATTGAAGTCACGGTTGTGGTGACGATGACTGATGCTTGAGTTTTTCCCCAGTGGGGGCGTGTTACGTATTTCACATTTATTGACGTTGAACTGTTTTATTGAAGTACGGTGTTTTGTTTTGAAGTGTGTGTAACATTCCTTGCGATGAAAAGAAATTTTGAAACTCTGATTTTACAATTAAATTAACGGGTAGAAAAGGGGTGTTACATAACACCCTAGTATTTCGACCTTGGAAGAAATACCGGGACATTCATCTTTAGCATACATCAGAGTAATCATTCTATTTTTAAGACATTGAACAAAACTAACTTGATGAAAACTCATCCAAATATCCTTTTTAGTTGCCATAATTACTCAAAGGGATCAATAAAATGACACAAACCCAAGTTTAAAGTCATTACACCTATTGTTCAACGTCTCAAAACTAGAAATAATGGAAGCGATACATAACTTGAAACAATGTCTAAGTCATCATATCGAAGAACAACATAAACCAAGGGAACTAAGCAAAGTAATTAGCGGATCTCCAAGATCCCTCAAGTCTCGGTAACTCGGACAGCAGCTACCATTCTTCTTTTCCTTTGACTTTCCATGTTTCTCTGTAAACACCATAAACATAAACAGTGAGATAATAATCTCAGTGAGCTCTTTCGTGACCCCTCACAACTCTACTCTCGGTGTTTTATTAATCTTTAATTCGGACACCAAATCCGTTAAATAGGACACCAAATCATTTTATTAGGACACCAAATCCTTTTAGTTAGGACACCAGATCATTTAATTAGGACACCCAATCCTTTGATTATTTAGAGACTACCCTTACATGTGGGCTAACATAGTTCTCTCTCGCGTAGTTCACAAACGATAACAATTAATTCGATATCTCCACAAACAACATATGAGCAGAAATTTTCAGCAAACATACCTACTTTTTGACAAATTAATTAACACATCAAACGGTAACGAAATTGAGCAAACGACCACTATTTGGAAAGCTTAAAAGGTATAGTTTCTGAATAATATTTTTGTATTGCAAAATTATGGGCCACTTAGTACAGTTTAAACAAACACCTACAGAGTTCAGAAAACAGGGCAGCAACTATGACCCAACTTGTGACACCCCTTAAAATACTAAGACTCAGTTGAATGACGTGGAAATTGAGTTCTAACTGAAGAAAAATGAGTCTAGTTTACAATGGGATAGGAACCATTCAAAAAGGAGTTCTATAGAAAACGTTATGCACAAAATGCCGAACCTATATCCGAACTTGTGACAATATTTCTGCAGCTATAATTACTCAAAATCAGTCAAACCAGTTCCTAAAGTGAAGAGAATCGAGTCTAGTTTCTAACAAAATAATCTCCACATAGATTGAACAACCAGAGAGCTCACAATCACAGAAAAACTGACCCTATACCAAAACGGGTTCAAACAGAATTTCAGCATTTTAAATTGCATATTCAGCACACACATGTATTCAACAACAGCACTTCAAACATTCATTGCAATTCATAGGCACACACAGCAACTCGAACTCAGAATTAGCCACATGCATGTATAAATTTGACAATAAATCACAAAACGGGTAGAACTCACCTCTAGTTTGTAGAAACAACAACAACAACAAGCAAAGGAGTTAAGGCTTTGAAGCTCCCACTCCTAAACTCCAACTCGAAAACCCAAGCTACGAATCCCTCCAACTAGCGCTTCAATCCACAATGTGGCTTCGAATTTGTCTAAATCCACTCCCTAAGCTTGCATGCAACCAGAAATCTACCACTTGGTAATTCTAAACCCACATGCAAGAACCCCAAGAATGTCAAAGAGGAAGAAGAAGAAGATGGAATGGGTGAAGCTTGTGTTGCTCTTAGACTCACAATGATGAACTCAAGGTGTTGGTGAAGGGCTGATTTTAGAGTGGATGATGAAGATGAGAGTGTTTTGTGAGAAGTTCTCTTTTCTCTCCCTTCTCTCATGTTTCTCCCTCTCTCTATTCCTCAAAATCTGATTTTTCCAAAATGTGTGTTGTGTGGGTTTGTGTTATGTTTTTTGTGGAAAATGAGGGAAATGAGAGAGAGAGTCACTTAAGTTGGGGTCAACTGAGGGTGAAAATAAAAATGAGTGAAGTTCCTGATTTACCCTTAAGCTACTTGCACCCCATTGTTACTAACGCACCACACAAGTTAATTCAACTAGCACATAATGTATTGAATTACATCACTTAGTGAAGTGCTAAAACAATATAAGACAATCAGTTATTAATTCAAGCAATTATAAGACAACTTAATTAGCAATGATTTATTCAAATCATCACTAATCACTCAAACAAGAACTTAGCCATTTTGGGGATGTTACGGAGAACACTATGAAGAAAATGGAAGTTTGTTCATTGCAATAAAAACATACTATATAAGTTTATAAATTTTTGTGATAGATCCCGATTTTCTGGGATTATATCTTTCAAATAGAATTTGGAATACAAATTTCGTAACGGTAAATATGTAGATTATTTCGGAAAAGAAGTTAAAATTTGAATTTCGAAATTCAAAAGAAGGACACATAAGATTTATTGACCTAATTGGAGAAGGACACATAATTTTCTTGACCTAATTGGAGAAGGACACATAAGATTTATTATGCTGATGTGGGATGATTATTGTTACGTGGACCAATAGGAGGATGACATATTTATGTTTACTTAAATAGGATATTCCTAAATGTATTCTATATAGATATAGATATAGATATAGATATAGATATAATGCATAGGAAATGAATGCATTTCCATACTATTAAGTTAGAGTTCCATACATTCCAGTGGAATTGTGGCACACAGTTTTTGATATTTTTATTAAACTTTATTTTGTGTTTTGGTAAGGGGTTATTAAGGAAACATGATTTAAAGGGAATAAAGTTAAAACTTTGCTTAACTGTCGAATAATAAGAACAAAAAGACAGCATTATGATGACTGGCTCAAGGCTCAAGTATTCCTTAAAAGAGACGATTTTTTGTTCCTTAGCTGTGTGTATAAAAGAATATGATGAGAATCTTAAACCTTTTTACAAACCAGTATCTTTCTGCCAATTGAACTTATCACACTTCATTTTTCTGCCTTCCCCCATTTCTCTAGTTTGAACCCTATGATTTCGCATAAGAACTTGTTTTTAGATATCTTTGTGTCTGCTTTCAACTGACTTATGTATTTGTGTTCTGGACCGGGCCGATGGCCCAATCCACGAAATAAGCCCAAACTGATCTAGGTCGTTATGGCACGTAGCGCTTATAAACGATTTGGGAGCTGATCAACGACTGAGATCGAGCCGGCTGATCCGACGACTAGGGAGCTTCACCAAATTCTATAAATAGAGGTCCACCCCCCGCGGAAAGGTACACTATTCATCCCATCTCTCATTTCCTGCTTTGACTTCTTCTTGTCTGACTTGGGCGTCAGAGTGTCTTTACAGGTACACCCACCTGAGCTCTGCTCGCAACGTCACAGCCCGGAAGAGTGACCAAGCAATCTACCCGTTCCACCCCTGGGCGATCAAGGTACAGATCATTTGGCGACCACAGTGGGAGGAGGAGAAACTAACAAGTCAATGAAGAGGCAGTGGAAGGAGACCCTGATCATCGCCTCGACCTCCGCTCCAAGAATTAAGTCCAACAGACCCGCCTTGGCTTTTGGAGACGACGACATACTGGACGGAAGGCCAAACAAGTATGTTCCCCTCCTGATCGCAGTGGTGATGGCTAATGTGAAAGTCAAAAGAATCTTAGTCGGTCAAGGGATCGAGCTCCGCTGATATCATATTCGAAGACCTAATGGACGTGTTAAAGATTTCCCCGAACGACCTCATGTCCTACCGAGGCAGCGACCTCTACGGGTTCAACGGGTCGTCCACCAGTCCACGCCCCTAGGCCATCTGGAACTAATGGTCACCTTCAGCGATCATGACACAGAGAAAGCGATATGCGAACAGTTAAAACTCCTTTTTTAGTTCTCCCCTGCATGTTAGTATATAAGGGTATCATTGGTCGTCCCACCCTCGGCCGGCTTGGAGCAGTCGCCTCCACGGTGCACCTTAAAATGAGATTCTATTCAAATACAGATGAGATTGTAACTGTGCAGGCCGATCTCCGATCAGCGCGTCGATGCCGCTTCAAGATTCTGAAGCAGCAAGGGGAAGCCGAGTTTTAGATTTTTGGCAAGTGTACCGAAACGTTGCAAGTAATAGTAAAAACGGTAAGAACCAAGTCGTATCCACAGGGATTGTGCGTTGTTATCAATATGCAAGTTATCATTTCTTAGACGTAAACAATAGAGTTAAGTTGAATTATAGTAACCGTGAAATAACGTTTGTAAATTCAATAAAGTAAAGCGATTAAGGATTGAATCCTCTCCCCCATGCTATCACATGAACCTTCAACCAATTATCAAGTGATTATCCAATTTACCAGATTCCATTCACTAAATTAGACTAAGGGCAATCCCTTGCCTCAAAACCCCTTTTCTCTAATTGTGAAACCCTAATTCCTTAGGTGATCCAACAACCGACAAAGCATTAAACCCTAGAACCAATGAATTCATAATCCCAAATTCATATTCCTATGCTCATCAAGATTATGACCTAAAACCCCAATTCATGTATACAAACCCATATCCCTATGGTGATCATAAACCCTAAAACAGTACAACTATCATATGTAATTGTAAAGCATTAAGAACAGGGGCATAGGCTAATGATAAATTGTATAAAAATTGATATTGATCATAACAAAGTATTCATGGCATAGTTTGGGGAGATTCATCCCTCCCTAATCCAAAGAAATTAGTTACACATCATCAAGGAAGGAGAAGATAAGAATAGAGAAGCATTACACATGTAGGGATCCATTAGAACCTTCAAACCCTTGTTCCCAAGGTGTAGAAAAGCCCCCAAATTCGCCCCCAGCTCCTGCTCCAAACCCTCCGTTCGCTCCCAAGATGAAGTGCCTTCCCAAAAATGCCAAACTGACTTAAGAAACCCTAATTCCAGCGAACCATCGCGACGCGACACGAGCCTGTCGCAACACGAAAACAGTCAGTGGCAAATCCTGTGAAATCATTCAGCTGCGTCGCGACGCGACGCCTCCTGGTCGCGACACGAAAAGAGTCAGAGACCAATTCTTCCAATTCCTGTTGCATCACTAGGCAAATGTCTTGTTCGCTAGTTGATGCCACAACAACTTGAAGGTTTTCCTTTGCATTTGGCACCGAGATTGAGAGAAATAGCTTACAAAATAAATCCTAATACATCAATCTAAAACTAAGCTAATTCCCCAGCAATCAATCGAATTACAATCAAATACCTGCAGTTTTGGTTCTAAAATCACTCAACTTATTACATATGACAGAGAGTCAACACAACCCCAAACTTAGATCTTTGCTTGTCCTCAAGCAATCATTCAATTCAGGCTGGCAATTTGATATTTAGCTTTCACATTTTTCACACACACCAATAGATCTTTCAACGCATTTGAAGATATCATCCAACATAATATAGTAGCAAGACAATTGAATTGGAAAACACAAGATCATATAGAGGCAAGCAATCTCAAGTTTTCTCTCTTTGAGGTGTCTAGGGTAGTCACTCAGTTCACAATACCTGGATATGTAGGTTACAACTTGGAGTTAGGCCTACTTCTCTTTTTGTCAAATTCAAACAATCTCACTTACTCACCAATTTTCCCATAACATTCCACAAGAGAAGGATTATAACATCTTATTTTATTTTTTCTTTTATTTTTTTCTTATATTTTTTTTGATTATATATATATTTTCCTTTCTGTTGTATATACCACCTCAAACTTAGTTCGTTGCTATTCCATGAGCAACCCCAAACTTATATTTTTCCCACACTCGCATACATTTGTCTACCTAACTCCAAGTTAAGAAACAAACTAAGAAGCAAGTTTAGAACAGAATAATAAGAATAAACAATTAGGCTTAGAGGGGTTAACAAAGGATAAATGCTTATTAGGTGGTTTGAAAGGCTCTGGGTTGCCAAAAAGAATTGCCTCTATGTGTATGTAAATCACATGCAAGACAATTAAGCACAAGTTCAAGTTTTGCAGACTAATGCAAGCAAGGAATATACACACAATTAATGATATAGGTGTTTGGGCTCAAACCTCACGGCTGGGATTGTAAGAGATGGAGCTCTCGAAAGCATGCCCACAAATGATCTAGATCTTCCTCAACCTTTGTCTTAACCACTGACACTACCTGATGATAAAATCTGATTTTGAAGGTAATCACATGGTAGCTGCAAAACATGTTAGAGCTAAACAACCACCATCAGAGAATGAGTTCAAAGTTGTGGTGCATCATAATCAATGTAAAAGTCATAACAGCATAGTACAACCAAAATTCAAAAACGACTACCTCTACCATGGGTTGCCTCCCATGAAGCCCTTGTTTATCGTCCTAAGCTTGACATTGAGGGGATGTATCAATTTGGCTCAGGTGGAGATCTCAGCTTCTCCGGTGCCTCCTTAAATGCTCCTTGGGTACACTTTCCCTTAAGCTTGCAGTTCCTCTCGTTAGATGATGCATGAGGGGAGTGTAACAACGGATCCACGGACGTACCCACAACTTCTTTAAGATCTTCCCATACAACAAGTGAATTCTCAAGGGGTGAGTGGAGGCGAATTCTGTTTTCAACCATGGGATTGGGCGCCTCAATGCGGTAGCACCCTTCTTTTTCCTCCTTCGGGTCTATGGACTTATGAACATTAAAACTCACAGCTTCATCTTGGACTCTCAATGTCAAAGTTCCATCTGCCACATCAATCACAGCTCTACTAGTAGCCAGGAAGGGTCTTCCCAAAATAAACGGGATGTCATTGTCTCCTTCTATGGCACTTTTGACACAGGTGTCACCATCCAGTTGTAGAATCACAAAATCCACTTGGAAGAGGAATTTGTCAACCTTTACCAGGACATCTTCTACAACCCCATAAGGATACCTTATAGACCTATCAGCAAGTTGCAAAGTCATGTTTGTTGGTTTCACCTCACCTCCGCCAAGTTTTTTTCACATAGCCAAGGGCATTAGATTAACGCTTGCTCCCAAATCACAAAGAGCCTTGCCTATGGTTACATCACCAATTGCGCAAGGTATGGTGAAGCTCCCGGGATCTTTCATCTTAGGAGGAAGCTTGTTTTGAATAATGGCACTACATTCTTCCGTTAAGGCCACTGTTTCATCTCCCTTGAACTTCCTTTTCTTTGTCAGCAACTGCTTCATGAACTTGGCATAGACGGGAATCCATGAACTTTGAGAACTGCTCATCCTTCTGATTCTTCTTGCTCAACTGAGGGTATGGAAGCTTCATGTATGAAGGAATTCCCTTGGGCTTGTCGTCTACCTGCAATTTTTCATTGAACAAATTTTCTTTTTGGTTAGACTTCACAGCTCCCTCACTTTTTTTACTCAACTCAGTCTCCACTCCTTCATTTCTCTTTTTCAACTCCTCCCTCAACACCTCAGTTTCACTACTCTCCTCTCCAGACTTGGGTTTGGTCACTTCAACAGGTTTTAGCTCTCTACCACTTCTCAATGAAATTGCATTACAACTTTCATACTTGAAGTTGTTACTAGTACTAGCATGAGAGCCATTGTTAGATGTTGCTGCAAGCTTTTTAGACAACTCATTAATTTGGGCCTCCAGTTTCTTCATAGAAGTTTCCTGGTTTTTCCCCATAATTTTCATCGCTTGCTCTTGAGAGTGGAAAGTGGTCTGAGTCATTTGCATACATTGGGCCAGAGCATCTTCCAAATGAGTTCCCTGGTCATGAACTTGCATTACTTGAGCAATTGTTGGAGTTTGAGATCTCACTTCCAAAGCAGCAGCCACTTGTTTGGTAAGAGATTCAATTTGAAGAGACATTAGCTTTTGTTGAGCCAACAGCACACTATTAGTGTCTGTAACACCCTAAAATTATTTAATTAATTTATTTAATTAAGTAATTGGGGATTTAAATTAATTTATTTGATATAACGTAATTAATTAGAATTTTATTAATGTTGGTGGTATTAGGAGGGTGTGGAGGCGCCACTTGCATGACTTGGGCTTGAGTGGAAGGCCCAAGCCCATGAATCACAAGTATTCGAAGTGGAGTAGTGTTTGGGGGTTAGGGTTGTTGGCTCATTGTTGCGAAAGTTCAAGAGAGAGCAAGAGAGAAAGAGAAGAGCGTGAGAAAGAGAGAGAGCAAGGAGGCGGCCAAGAGGAGAAGGAGAAGAGGATTCGAAGATCAAGAGGAAAGGATCTCCGTTGTTGCTGTGGCTCTGTAGGTGACTTCTCCTAGGGCAACGAATTCTTCTTCTTGAAAAGGTTAGGGGAGCTCTATCCTTCCATCTAATAAATCTATGATAGGCCCTAGATCTAAGGTTTCTCCTAGACTCCATGATGTTCTTGATGTTCTTTTGCGTTTCTTGATGTTCTTGATGTTAACTTTCATATATGTTTATTATGAGAATATGCGAATTTGATTCATTACTTTGTTGTGATCTATGATCTTGCCTTATTGGTGGTGTTATGCGTATGAGTTGAGAAATATGATGTTGATCTATGCGTTTGATTTGTTGGAAGTGAAGTCGCATAAGGGTTGTAGGTGTTTTGGGTGCCTAGGGCGCCATGATGGTGTTAGTGATGTTGTTGTGTTTAATTGAGTTTTGATAAATTGAGTCTTGGTGATTTTGAATGAGAAAAGTGTGTTTTTAGTTGCTGGAAAAATTGAGTTTTTACACTTTAAAATTTGTTAGGAAACCAATTTTTAGTGTTGAAAAATTGTTGAACAAAATTCTGGATGTTGCTGCTGTTTTCTGGGCGCTAAGCGCCTGTGCTGGGCGCTGGGCGCCTGAGGCGTGTGTGTTGCGCGTGTGTGCGCGCCTGGGCGCTAGGCGCCCGTGTCGTGTGCGTGTTGTGCGTGTGTGCGCGCCTGGGCGCTGGGCGCCTGTGGCGTGCTGTGTTGCGTGTTGCGTTGCGCGCGCCTGGGCGCTGGGTGCCCGTGGCGCGCTGTGTTGCGTGTTGCGTTGTGCGCGCCTGGGCGCTGGGCGCCTGTGGCGTGTTGTGTTGCCTGGTTGCCTGGGCGCCTAAGGCGCCAATTTTCAGAATGTTGCCTAATTTTTTTCCAAACTTATTTTTATCATAACTTTTGACTCAGACGTCCGGTTTGAACGATTCGAAAAGTGTCGTGAAGCTTTTTACGTTGTCCATCTATGGGTCCAGTTTTTAAAATGAAAAATTGTTATTTTCTGACTGTTTGTGGGCGCCCAAGTGGCTGTCCCCAGTGATCGTCCCAGTGACATTGAAAAATGATATGAAGCTCTTTAAAAATCCCTTTTGGTGTATAAACAACAGTTTTAGCGAAGTAATGTCAAAAATGATGATTTTGACGATGATGCCTTCGGGGCTAGTTAAATGACTGTTTCGCCCTTAGTGGCTATTATTATTATTTATGACGTGTAAAAGACTGTTTTGCCCCTAGTGGCCAAAGTTAATGAAAATGATGTGTAAATGACGAGGATGCCCTTGGTGGCTAGTCAAATGACGTTTTCGCCCTCTGTGGCTATTATTTGAGTTGATTGATAATTATGTGTAAGTGACGATGAAAACCCAGTGACGTTTGGGGCCCGAAGGGCTAAGTGATGTTAAGGTCTAAATGGCCTAGTGACGTTATGTGCTGATTGTGAATTTGACAGGTGCTGTGCTCTTTGCGAGCAAACCGGTAAGTGACGGGTCACATAGTTGACTGTGAATTGAATAAATGTGTGTTGTGTATTGTGAGTGGTGCATGTCATAGCGTCTCATGCCCATATGCATAAACCCAGTGACGTTTTTGGGGCCTGAGTGGCTAAGTGACGATGAGGCCTTAAGGGCTAAGCGACGTTTTGTGAAAAGGTACCTCATGCATATACCCGCGAGTGGGTTGCATTTTCGTAAGCCTACATGACATGAGATGAGTTATTGTAAATGATGTGAATGATGACTGTGATGTGGATGTTTAGTGTATTGGATACTGATTGTTCTAGTGTGTAGCCTACGATTAGTACTTATCATATTTTCTATTATATGGATTGAAATGATGCTCACCCTTTCCTGTTTGAATGTTACCCCCGTGTTGGTAACGTGCAGGTGATTCCCAGTGAAGGTCTTAGCTTCACTTTTGAGTCGAGTCGTCATGCTCTGATACGTAGCACTCAGGGGGGGAAAATGAAACTCGGCATTTATTAATGATTTTCGGTTGTTATGTCCATGTGGACCATGCTGTTATGTTTTATTGTTTTCCGCTGCGTAGTTGGTTTTGTTATGTTAAGTTTTATAAGCGACGTTAAATTGAGGCTTGAGATTCTTTTATTTGTGACGTGCTACGTGAATGCATAACTTTGAGTTGAACTGTTTTTTTTAAATGATAAGCGACGTTTTACTGAAGTATGTGTAACATTCCCTATGAACGAAATTTTTTTAAACTCTGATTTTTATAAATAAAGTGACGGGTAGAAAGGGGTGTTACATTAGTGGTATCAAAGCAGTTCGGTCTGTCCGGTCAAGGTTGTCCTGTCATAGTGTCTTATGGCAATAGATTAGTTCTAAATCTGTGATTGTGCTGCAGTGATAGTTCGTAATGGCTGGGAGGAACGACGCGGCTCTTGCTGCTGCATTGCAAGCTATGGCTCAGGCTGTGCAGGGTCAGCAGAATGTTGGAGATAATGCTGGTTTTAGGAGTCTGACTACCTTCCAGAGGGAGAATCCGCCCACCTTTAAGGGCAAATATGATCCAGATGGTGCTATGGCTTGGCTGAAGGAGATCGAGAGGATTTTCAGGGTGATGGACTGTACTGCTGAGCAGAAGGTTCGCTTTGGTACCCACATGTTAGCCGAGGAGGCCGACGACTGGTGGTTGGCTACTAGGCAGAGGTTAGAGGCTGTGCAGGAAGAGATTACTTGGGAGGTATTCAGCAGGGAATTTCTGAGAAAATATTTTCCTGAAGACGTCCGAGGGAAGAAAGAGATAGAGTTTTTAGAGCTGAAGCAGGGTGGTATGTCTGTGACTGCCTATGCGGCAAAATTTGTGGAACTAGCAAAATTTTATCCACACTACAGTGAGGCTACGGCGGAATTTTCAAAATGCATCAAATTTGAGAATGGGTTAAGGCCTGATATTAAAAAGGCCATTGGTTATCAGAAGATTCGTGTGTTCGCAGATCTGGTTGACAGTTGCAGAATCTTCGAGGAGGACAGTACTGCTCATTACAAAGCTACTTCTGAGAAAAAGGGCAAGTTTCAGAGTCGAAGCAAGCCGTACGAGGTTCCTGCGGGTAAGGGTTATCAGAGAGCTGCTGGAGGTAAGGGTTCTAGTGGGGGAGATGCCCCTGCTAGCATTGTCTGTTATAAGTGTGGCAAGCCTTGGCCACAAGAGTACTACATGCAGGTCTGATGAAAGGAATTGCTACCGTTGTGGTAAGAAGGGTCATATGGCGGCCGAGTGTAAGGTCAAGGATGTGGTGTGTTTCAACTGTGGTGAGTCTGGGCATATCAGTACAAAGTGTACAAAGCCGAAAAAGGAAAGGTCTACTGGGAAGGTATTTGCATTGGCAGGAGAGGAGCCTGATGATGATGATGGTCTGATTAGAGGTACGTGTTTTATTAATGGTACTTCTCTGAAATCTCTTATTGATACTGGTGCTACCCATTGTTTTATATCTGTTGATTGCTGTAAAAGATTGGGTCTTGTTTTATCTGCTATGTGTGGGGATATGGTTGTCGATACTCCTGCGAAGGGGTCGGTGATTACGTCCCAGGTGTGTTCTCAGTGTCCCGTGTCGATCTTCGGCAGGGACTTTATTGTGAATTTTGTTTGTTTGCCATTGAGAGGTCTGGATGTAATCTTAGGCATGGACTGATTAGAGAATAATCACGTTCATATCAACTGTCGTAGCAAGTCGGTTAGTTTCGGTGAAGAAAGTTCGGTTTTGGTGTCTGCTGGTCAGTTGAAGAAATTGAAGAAAGAAGGAGTTCAGTTATTTGCGTTGATGGCTTCGTTGTCTGCTGAGAGTCAGGCTGTTATTGAAGAACTGAAGGTAGTACGCGAGTTTCCTGAAGTATTTCCTGATGAAATTCCGGGTGTGCCACCGGAAAGAGAAGTTGAGTTTTCGATTGATCTTGTACCTGGTACGAGGCCTGTGTCTATGGCACCGTACAGAATGTCGGCGTCAGAACTGTCTGAGTTGAAGACGCAACTTGAAGAATTGCTTGAGAAGAAGTTTGTAAGACCGAGTGTATCACCGTGGGGAGCTCCGGTATTGTTAGTGAAGAAGAAAGACGGGAGCATGAGGTTATGTGTGGACTATCGTCAGTTGAATAAGGTAACTATCAAGAATAAGTATCCGCTTCCGAGGATCGACGATCTGATGGATCAGTTAGTGGGTGCTCGTGTTTTCAGCAAAATTGATTTGAGGTCCGGATATCATCAGATTAAGGTAAAGGATGAGGATGTTCAGAAAACGGCGTTCAGAACAAGGTATGGGCATTATGAATATTCAGTGATGTCGTTCGGAGTGACCAATGCTCCTGGTGTATTTATGGAATATATGAACCGTATTTTCCATAATTACCTAGATCGGTTTGTGGTAATCTTCATAGATGACATTCTAGTTTATTCTAAGTCAGAGGAAGAGCATGCTGAGCACCTGAAGTCAGTGTTGGAAGTTTTAAAAGAGAAAAAGTTGTACGCTAAGTTATCGAAGTGTGAATTCTGGCTGAAAGAGGTGAGTTTCCTTGGGCACGTGATTTCTGGTAATGGTATTGCGGTTGATCCGGCAAAAGTAGAAGCAGTGTTGGAGTGGGAGTCTCTGAAGTCCGTAACAGAGATTAGAAGCTTTTTGAGTTTGGCTGGGTACTACAGGAGGTTCATCGAGGGTTTTTCCAAGTTGGCCCTTCCATTGACTCAGTTGACTTGCAAGGGTAAAGTTTTTGTTTGGGATGCTCGGTGTGAGGAAAGTTTTATGGAACTGAAAAAGAGATTGACGACGTCGCCTGTTTTGACGTTGCCTAATACAGAGGAACCGTTCGTTGTGTATTGTGACGCTTCGAAGATGGGCCTCGGTGGTGTGTTGATGCAGGATGGGAAAGTCGTTGCGTATGCGTCGAGGCAGTTGCGGATTCATGAGAAAAATTACCCTACGCATGATTTGGAGTTGGCTGCTGTGGTATTTGTACTCAAGATTTGGAGGCACTACCTTTATGGTTCGAGGTTCGAAGTGTTCAGTGATCATAAGAGTCTAAAGTATCTGTTCGATCAGAAAGAGTTGAATATGAGACAGCGTCGGTGGTTGGAGCTCTTGAAGGATTATGGCTTTGGTTTGAATTATCATCCCGGCAAAGCTAATGTCGTGGCTGATGCTTTAAGCAGAAAGTCCTTGCATATGTCGGCAATGATGGTGAAAGAATTGGAGCTGATCGAGGAATTCAGGGATTTGAGTTTGGTTTGTAAAATGACACCTCGCAGTGTCAAGCTGGGGATGTTAAGGATCGATAATGATTTCCTGGGCAGCATCAGGGAGGCTCAGAAGACAGACGTCAAGTTAGTGGATTTAATTAATGGGGTCGGTCAGTCTGAAGATGAAGATTTCAAATTAGATTCCAGTGGTGTGTTGAGGTTCCGGGGTAGGATCTGTGTTCCGGACGATGAAGAGATGAGAAAGGCAATTTTAGAGGAGGGTCACCGTAGCAAGTTGAGTATCCACCCTGGAGCGACGAAAATGTATCAAGATCTGAAAAAGATGTTTTGGTGGTATGGCATGAAGAGGGATGTGGCACAGTTTGTATATGCATGTTTGACCTGTCAGAAATCTAAGGTTGAGCATCAGAAGCCTGCAGGGCTAATGCCAAATACAGAGTGGAAATGGGATAGCATAGCGATGGATTTTGTGACGGGATTGCCAAATACAGCTAAGGGCCATGACGCTATTTGGGTGGTCGTTGATAGGTTGACAAAGTCTGCTCATTTCAGTCCTATTAATATCACTTATCCGGTGTCAAGGTTGGCAGAGGTCTATGTCAAAGAAATTGTGAAGCTGCACGGTGTAGCGACCGAAAAATCCGGGAGAGGATTCCTCGAAGCTTTTGAAATGAAGCCGCCACCAAAGTTTTAGTTTAAGGGCAAACATTGGAAAATCCCTATTGAGTGGATAAGGAGGTTTTGCGGACCAGGTTTAGGCTCGGGAGTCGTTTATGCGTAGGGAAGGTATTAGCACCCTACGACATCCTTCCTAAGGAAGGTTACCTTTTAACTAAATGTGTAAACACTTATTAATTCAAAAATAATGATTTACCCTTATAATAATAATAAAAAAAAAGACTCACTAAACGGTTAATTATTTTTTGTACTTTTGGAGAAAAATGAGAGAAATGAATTAAAAGAGAAAAAAAAAGGTTTTTTATTAATGCAATTGACAGAGGTCGGCCGCCCTCTGGTCCTACGTATCTCCTGGTAGAGAATCAAATCGCACGTAGTTCTTGGAAAAAATCTTGTGTGTTGATCGATTTTTAATTTTTTAAAAGGGGTTTAAGATTAAAGTCGTACAGCTAAAGTCTCTTAAACCAAGATCGACAGGATGTCACATCTCAGCCGATCCCATATTTTTATTTTTATGGAAAATAGTGATAATAACAATAGTAATAATAATAACTAATAATAATAATAATAAAAGGAAGAGGGGATAGACGCATGACGGTGGGCGTGAGAAACAATATTGATGATGATAACATTGGAGTTATTAAGAGAATAATAGAAATAATAATAATAAAAAAAAGAAAAGGAAAGGGGATGTGAGTGAATTACGGGTGTGAAGACAATGTGTGGTTGCTTTCTTTTTGAGAGTAACAGTGACGTGAATGTAGTTGAGCTGAGGGAGATTGCTTTCTTTTTAACAGTAACAGTAACCTGTCTGCAAAGAAAAGAGGAACTGACAACTAGTGTATAAAAATGAATAAACAAATAAAATATATACATTGAGAGATGGTGTGAGGGATAATAAATATATAAAAGGAAGTGGAGTATTTAAATAAAATAATATGGGTATGAATAGTAGAACCAAAAAAATAAATAATAGAGACTGGATAGGATGGGAGACACGCAGGGGAGTGGGTTGTTAAACTAAAAAAACAATAACAAGTTAGAAACAAAACAACACACACACCCTGTTAAAGGAAAACACAAACTTCATTTCAAACACAATACACACACACAGAGAAAAGGGAAACGGTAGTAACCGTGAGAGAGAGAGAGTGAAAACGAAAGTGATGGAGAGAGAGAGAGAGAGAGGTGGTGGTCTGGCCGTGGGAAGAGGGTGGGGCAGTGATGGTGGTGTATGGTGGAGGGGGGTGTTCGGTGGTTTTGTAGGTGGTGGCTGGCCGCTCGTGGTGATGGTGGCCGTTTGGGATTCGTGGCGGTGCGCGAAGGCTTGTGGTTGTGGTGAGGTTCGGTCACGGTGGAGAGAGAGAGAAGGACGCGACGGCTAAGGGCGGGTGGTGCGGCCGTGAGTTTTGTGGTGGTGACCGGCGGAGGAGGGGGTGGCGACGGTGAGGAGGAAGAGAGGAGAGCCAGAGGCGGAGGTTCACGGTTTTGGTTCCTGTGTTGTTGTTATCCTCTTTTTTGATTTCCCCTACTCTTTTCACCTTGATACAGTGCTCCAGTGCTCCCTGTGTGTGTTGTTATTCTTTTTTTTTCTTTCTTTTTTCGTTACAGTGCCCCCTCCCCTCTTTGCTTGCTGTTTTCCCTTTCCTCTCTTTTGTTTGTGTTATCTGCTGTAGTGTTTTTCTTTCCAATCCCTACATTTTTACTCGATTCTCCCCCCCTGTTTCTGTTTCCCAGCTGAGTTTTTAATAGAGGAGGCAAACTAATGAGACAACAATTCTTGTTATGCTTTTTCAGAGTAGTGGAGCAGCAGCTGCAAGGTAGTGCCTGAAAAGCATTTTGGTCTCACCCAATATGGAGGAGAAAACAAAGATCAAAGGGAAAAAGACTTGGCTTGATGCTGAAAACACTAGTACTACCAGCAATGCAACAATAGGATGCGCCTACCACATTTTATTTTATTTTGATTTTATTTTTGTACTTTTTACTTTTAATTAATTTTTGTCTATATTTGTGTATTAAAGTTGACTTTGTAAAAACATTGATTAAAAAAAAGCAATTATTCACAATCTGATTTTTATTTGATTTTCATGACAAAATTAAACCGATAACAACGACGAAAAACAAACGTACACGACGAGACGCGAACGCGCGTCCACAACGAGAATACGCGAATTCACGTACTAAAATAAACAACCGTACACAACGAGACGCGAACACGCGTTCGCAATGAGGACAAAAATGTGTACATTATTAAAAATCGCACGCGCGCACAATGAGAAGTAACACGCATATACACGACTGGGAACGACACACAAAACAATATTTTGGATTTTCTAGTTTCAAATTAGCCGGACAAAATTAGGGTATGACAGCTGCCCCTCTTTATTTATATTTTACTAGGAAACATGAAGGGTTTCCGAATTTCTCGAGTAAAATAGAAATAAAGATAAAAAGACACTAATTTTGTCAAGACTATTTTTAGAAATTTTTGAAAGATGATGGGTTGACATAGAATAAAAAGTAAATAAGGATCACCGGGGATCTGAAGGAGCACTGGGCTCTGATGGTCTAATTCGCAGTCGATGCTTGGCTCATTGATTGGAGTTAAACTGAAGGACCAATAAGGTCTGAAGGGCATGCCTAAGCCTGATGGACCCATGGGTCTGAAGGAGCGCAAACTAGCAACGGTACTAGTAAAACGGTCTGTTTGGGGGGGTGGCCTTTTTCGAGCGGCCATGGGGGCAAGGTCAGGTCGTTGACCTGATTTGCACACCTCGAAGGACGTGCACTGTGTTTTTTAGGCGGACACAGTTAGTCTGAAGGGCCTGGGGCCGGATGATCCGTCGGTTGCTCGATAACGCGACGTGCGATCTGGATTGAAGGACCATTGTTGGTCTGAAGGAGCGCTTGGGCTCTGAGGGACCGCTGGGGGTCTAAAGGAGCGCTTGGGCTCTGAGGGACCGCTGAGGGTTTAAAGGAGTACTGAGATTCTGAATTGTAGTATGAGACCAGCGCTTGGAGCACTGAATTTGAGGGAACAAACTATTGGGATTGGTACATGGCGTACCTGCCTAGAACACACCTAATGAATGCATTTACCTGAGAAGGGAGAAGCATATTTGGCATGTCTAAAAATGCAATGAATGATGTATGCGTGCAGTATAGGTATGTGAAATGGTAAGTGTTCGATGGGTGAATGAAGTGTGGCAGATGCTGTGAGTCGAAGTTGATGGGACATGGAGGTTGACGAACAACGTGTGTGAATGCAGATAAAGTAGGAATGTGGTCGTGCTGATTGATTTTGGTGGAATGATGAATGTGATGGAATGAGCAATTTTCCTCTTTTCGTCTTTCTTGCTTTTCTCTTTTTTTTCTTGGTATATGAGTGTATGAAATGCAAAGTGTGAATGGGATGCAAATGTAATGCTTTGACGCGAATGCCATGCATGGTACAAAGATATGATTAGTAATGTAAAAAAAACTCTTTTTTTGGGGGCAACGATGAGACCGGCACTTGGACATCTGTCGAAGCAAACAATCTCATGTATGTAATGTGATGAACGTGAGATGATGAATGAAATGGGTATACCATGGGTGTTGAACCTGATGGAATGAGAAAGTTGACAACGGTGAATGAGATGTGAATATGACTATAGTGATTAATTTTTGGGGTGACGATGAATGTAATGGATGGATTTTTCTTTTTGCTTTTTTCTTATTTATTTTGCTTCTTTTCTTGATGCATGCAATGCGAATATGAATATAATGCGAATGTAATACTTTGATGCAAATGCTATGGTGAGTAAAGGAAATACATGAATGCATAGCAAATGATATGATTGGTGAAGTAGAAAGCTTTGGGCAACGATGAGACCGGCACTTGGCACGTCTATCGAAGCAAAAAGTGTTAACGGTATGCAATGTGATGAATGTGCAATGTGAAGGTGAATGGACTACAAAAGGCCCGTGAATGATGGATGTCGAAGTTGGTCGGAAACAGAAATTGATAAGCTGTGGATGCGGATGCAGATAACATGCGAATGCAAATATACTGTTGATTGCATGATGGAATGATCTATGCTTTGGTGGGAGTAACGGGTGCAATGTGGATGACTTTCGCCTTTTTGGTTTTCTCTTGTTTTGCCCCTTTTCATGAATAAATGAATGAATGAATGAATGAATGAATGAATGAATGAATGAACGTGCACACGTGATGCTGCAATGATTGGATGTTTGTTGGGATGTAGACAGACTTTTGGTAATGACGGGACCGACATTTGGCATTTTTATTGAAGCGATACATGTTATGCGTGGCTATGCATGCCCGCATACGCAATGCGTAATGCACAAAAAGCAAAATTGTGTAGGCTAAACAAATGGAATGTGAATGCATGTACAATACTCGTGTGAAAGAGTTGTGATGGGTATGATCAGATGCATGGTTTTAATTCTAGAATAATGAGGACATGTATAATGCATGATTTGTTGGTGACAACACTTTTTTGTTTTCGTAAGGATGCAAAAATGTTTGATGTGAAACAAAACTTTTGATGCTGGAAACAGAGAGCTGAACATTTTGAATTGATCGTCCCTTGGAAGAAAGATTTGTGGTGGCTTAGACTTGAACTCTGGTAAGCTCAAGATTGTCATCTTGAAAAGTGTGGCTTGCAGCAATGTATTAGTGCCCTTTCTAGAGATCGAGATGTGTATTTGCAGATGGGTTCTCATTTGGTTATGATGACCCATGATGGCTAAGCTTTCAAGTCTAAGATGTTAACTTAGAGGGATTGTCATTATTGTGTGTCTCTCTCTTTGAAGCATTTGCTTAATAAATATGAAAAACAGTGCGAATGCAAATGAATGTGCCAGTTGACTCAGGGTTCAAGAAATGTAGGGTATAGTCAAGTGTGACACATGAGTGGAGTGGAGGATGAGGTTTATTGGCTCAAACTTATGAGAGATAAGCTTGCCCCAAGGTAAAAATGTTTGATTGCCCCAATTTTGACTTCAAATAGTGGGGAGTGAAACTAAGGAGGACAATGACAACTAAGGATATAAACTGGTTGAGGGATTGGGAACTATGCAGGTATTGGGGTGACGCGTGGCTAGGAATGAATGGAATGGGAGGTAGAAGGATTCTTTCGGGCCGAGGGATATGATGCCCCGGTCTACAAGAGGACAAGGTTGCCCCAATCCATGAAAGGTGAAGATTACCCCATCTCGAGTTAGAATAATGGGTTGGAAATTAGTATGGTACGACTATATGAACGGGGTGAAAAAAATCTCCCTGAGTTTGAGTGGAATGGAGGGTGAGGTATTGCCCCATTTTGATATGATAAGTCAAGTAACTGTCTTAGTAGGGATTTGTGGCTTTCCTTGGGAAGGAGTCCACAAGCTAAGACAGCCAAGAGTTTTTGGTTCAATGAAAATTCACTTTGTTGATGATCACTGTTATCTTCTCTTGATGAACTTCGAGCGTGCAAGCCCTTTTAAGTTTTTTTCTTTTTTTTTTTAATAATATTTTTTCTCTTTTTTTTTTGGCAAATAAATTATTCTGATTATTTTGTCCTAGAGTATAAGCTTTGAGAAAAATGGAAGCAACCAATCACTGATCGGAATAGGCCTTAGGATTGTAATATGGCTAATGGCTAATGATTCATGAAGGAAATGATTACTTTGCTCCTGAGAGTGTTCGGGGTTGGTTGAGACAAATAATCTTTTATGCGCTTCATGGTAGAATGAACCTGTTTTAGGGTTGTAGCGCATTTGAGGGTTTATGGAGGATAGGACGCTTAGGCCAAAGGAAGTGTTTGAGGGTTTATCTCAGACAATGATCTTTTATATGCTCGATGGTGTGAAGTGTCAGCTCACAAATTCTACCGTTTTGGTTTCCAGGATTTTTCGATCCTCTTTTTTTTTTAATTTCACTTTTTTGTGATTTTTCTTTTTTCTTACGAGCTGAGCGAGCTGTTAGATATGGGATTGATCCTTGTCTAAGGTGTTTGAAAGATTTTTGATTTTTTGGCTCGAAGTGGGTAGCAAAGGGCATTTCTCCTTTTTTGGATTTTTGGATATAGGAAAATGGCCAAACTCCAATTCAAATCATGATTGCTTATTTTCTTGAAATTGAAACTATAGGACAAACTTCATTTTAATGTATTTGCTTTTTCTTTATTTATTATATTATTTTTTTTTATGCCCTAATTTTTGCTTAGGCTGCTCTCGCGAGTTTTCAACCTAACGGGCTTTTCTTTTTTGGATTTCTTTTGTTTTTTTTTTTTACTTAAAGGACTTGCACGAGTGTTTGGAATGCCAGCAGGAAATCTGTGATCGCTACTCTGCCCCAGTATGGAGCGTACAAAGTGTTTTTCATGAAATTTCATCACTGGGGGAAAGCGAATGAAATACTCTTGTGGGGACTGGGCCTTTTATGTATGGTTGGGTCTGGTTTTGGAAGTGGCGGAAAGATGGGGGTAGTATAATTGACTCAAACAAGGGTAAACACACATGTCATGTTAGTTTATTTTGCAAATGCTTCATGGAGAGTTAACACCGCTTAAGATAGAACAATTTTAATTGTCAAAACCACGCAAGTTAACAAAATAGACATTTAAGCTTCTTATCATAGGTGTGAGATATATGTTGGCTGGTGTCCTTGGTGGGGCACGCAGTGACTAAGGGTCAAGTCTATGATATGGTCAATATTGTAGTGACCATGGTGGTGAATGAGTTATTGGTGAATTCCATTGAAGGGTTAAGTGGGTAGGTGGTTTCCATGAATGTGGTGGGTATGAGTAGGATGTATATGGAGTGAAGGGTGAAGGACTTAATGTTGGTGAATCAAGTTAGAGTATGACAACATTTTCCAAGGAAGAGGAATCAATTAAAATATATTTTCAAGAAGGCTTCGTCTCTCATCAAACAGCATGTCAAAAAACTTGTGAGTTTCATTTTTTTATTTTTTTTTGGAAAAAATATTTGAATAAAGCAGAATGCATGAACATATGGATGTTGTACACAGACAATAATGCAGGTGAATGGAATGCATAATGATACCTTAAGCAAGTGTGTGATTTTTTGTTTTTTTATTTTTTAAAGTTCAACTAGAGTGAGAGGCTAACAAAACAATAAAAAAAAGCTATTGGATGATGAATAATGCAAGAATAGAAGAAAATGAAGCAATTCCTAATTTTGTTTTAATGCATGTGAGAGGATTAATGCCCTTGAGATGGATGTGAGAGAAATAAATGACTTTTGTTTTTGTTCTTTATGACGCATGAAGGAACTGTTTTTGAGATGCATGAGAATGAATGACTTTTGTTTTTGTTTCTTCATGATGCATGAAGAGGAATAATGAATAATGAATGAATGTAAAATTTTTTATAATATCAAGGTGATATTATTCTCTCATTTTCGGCGTGTGGCTTATAAAAAATATGATATTTTATTATTTTCTAGATGATGAGATGCATGTTGGTACCATGATAATGAAGACGATGACCGTATTCTATTATGAATGCATGATCATTTTTTATTTTCTAGTTGAAAGACTAACTATGCTCACGCAACAAGAATAATCAAGTTAAACGCACCTTGTGTCCTAATGCATGAAGGAACACATGGTGAAAAATGACGAAAATGCAGATGCGAATGCATGAAATGCGTGCATGAATGATCACTTGGAAATGTCAGTTATTCTAAATGATTTTTGGAGACAATGCGGCACGTGACCGATGCAGAGCCTCTTTCATGTATCAGAGTGAAATGCTAAATACGTATCTATGAATGATGCGAAAATGATGACGTAATTTTTGAAATCATGCATGTTGAAACGGTATATAAACGATGTGTGGATGAAATGGCGTATGGATGATTTAATGAAACAACAGTTTTTGGATGAGTGAAAAGGTGCGTGAATGCTATGCATTTCATGATGTTGCAAATGATGAAATGCCTATATTATTTGATGATGGAAATGCATGCTAAATGAGATATTCAATCACAATTTTTTTTATTGTGATCATGTTTTTTATTCTTTTCTTTTTCGCGAAAAGAAAGAAAAACGCAATGTATGAGTGAACGAATAATGTTGCCTGATGCAGATGCGAGGAATGTGAATGAATGATCGCTTGAAAAGATTGACTATCCGAGATGATTTTACGGACGCAATGCAATATGATGATGAATAATGCAAGGAAGTGGCATCATTTTATTTTCTTTTATTTTGCATGTCAGATGACTAATGCATTTTTATTTTTCTATGCATGAAGAGGAGTAACGAATATAGTATATCTTTGAGTATGCAAGATGATGAAAGTTGGACAAATATGTAGCGTCTTTGTTTTTTTTTTTTGAGGATGATGTGCATGTTAGTATCATGAGAACGGGATGTATTTGAAAACAAGTGATTCGTTCTATGGTGATTTTTATTTTCTAGCAAAATATAATGTCCATGATGACAGATATGTATGAAAAATGCGAATGCATGTATGCATGCAATTATTTTTATTTTTTCAAGAGGCAGTGCAACATGCATGCAGACTCTTATTTTTGATTTATTGGATGACAAATGATACAATTATAATAAAATGATTTTTTTGTTTTATTTGGGAAATGACATATGAATATGGAATTGTTGCATATGCGATGTATGAGTATGAGAGATGATGCAACTTGGATAAAAAAAAAAAAATATTGACGTTTTTGTTGTTTTAAATATGATGAGATGTATGGTAGTGCAATGATAATGGGATACATAAGAATGATTTTATGCATGGTGACTTCTGTATGATGGACGGAAGGAGTGATGTCGTCTCATGTGCATGCAAATGAAGGAAACAAGCATGAAAATGATTTTTTTTTTGAGTGATTTTTTTTCGGAGAAACGCTAAATAGATTAATGGAGAGGGTAAGTATAATGCCCCTGTGTCCTAGGTGGGTCATGTCTAAATTGGGATTTTCAACATGGTCTAGGGTCACTTATGTGATCAGTCTCTCAAGTGGCTCTATTCGCTTCCTCACAAAGGTCTCCAGAGCTAAAATCCCCTTCATGATATGATCCACAACGATAGCGAGCTACCTGGTGTGGGATACCATGAAAGAGCATACTCCGGTTGAGACTTTCATGAGAGTCAGACAGATAAAATCCAGAATGACTGTCACTAATAATCTCCACTCGTCCTAGGTTATTTGCAGACCCGGGTATAGGGCCCCACTCAAAAGTGTGTGCAAAAGTGTAGGTGAGGTGTGTGATGAGGGCAAAATACCTATCCTAACCAGACTGAACAAGATATACAACAATAATAACAAAATGGTCGTCTACCCTAAGGTTCAATAATATGGAAAAAAGCTAATAAATAAATAAAATAAGCATAAGGGTAAAAAACAAAATATAAAGCTAATAAAACTTACACATTTAGTTAACCAGGCTTGACTCTCTTAATTTATCCCCAGTGAAGTCGCCAGCTGTAGCGACCGAAAAATCCGGGAGAGGATTCCTCGAAGCTTTTGAAATGAAGCCGCCACCAAAGTTTTAGTTTAAGGGCAAACATTGGAAAATCCCTATTGAGTGGATAAGGAGGTTTTGCGGACCAGGTTTAGGCTCGGGAGTCGTTTATGCGTAGGGAAGGTATTAGCACCCTACGACATCCTTCCTAAGGAAGGTTACCTTTTAACTAAATGTGTAAACACTTATTAATTCAAAAATAATGATTTACCCTTATAATAAAAAAAAAAAAAAGACTCACTAAACGGTTAATTATTTTTTGTACTTTTGGAGAAAAATGAGAGAAATGAATTAAAAGAGAAAAAAAAGGGTTTTTTATTAATGCAATTGACAGAGGTCGGCCGCCCTCTGGTCCTACGTATCTCCTGGTAGAGAATCAAATCGCACGTAGTTCTTGGAAAAAATCTTGTGTGTTGATCGATTTTTAATTTTTTAAAAGGGGTTTAAGATTAAAGTCGTACAGCTAAAGTCTCTTAAACCAAGATCGACAGGATGTCACATCTCAGCCGATCCCATATTTTTATTTTTATGGAAAATAGTGATAATAACAATAGTAATAATAATAACTAATAATAATAATAATAAAAGGAAGAGGGGATAGACGCATGACGGTGGGCGTGAGAAACAATATTGATGATGATAACATTGGAGTTATTAAGAGAATAATAGAAATAATAATAATAAAAAAAAGAAAAGGAAAGGGGATGTGAGTGAATTACGGGTGTGAAGACAATGTGTGGTTGCTTTCTTTTTGAGAGTAACAGTGACGTGAATGTAGTTGAGCTGAGGGAGATTGCTTTCTTTTTAACAGTAATAGTAACCTGTCTGCAAAGAAAAGAGGAACTGACAACTAGTGTATAAAAATGAATAAACAAATAAAATATATACATTGAGAGATGGTGTGAGGGATAATAAATAAATAAAAGGAAGTGGAGTATTTAAATAAAATAATATGGGTATGAATAGTAGAACCAAAAAAATAAATAATAGAGACTGGATAGGATGGGAGACACGCAGGGGAGTGGGTTGTTAAACTAAAAAAACAATAACAAGTTAGAAACAAAACAACACACACACCCTGTTAAAGGAAAACACAAACTTCATTTCAAACACAATACACACACACAGAGAAAAGGGAAACAGTAGTAACCGTGAGAGAGAGAGAGTGAAAACGAAAGTGATGGAGAGAGAGAGAGAGAGGTGGTGGTCTGGCCGTGGGAAGAGGGTGGGGCAGTGATGGTGGTGTATGGTGGAGGGGGGTGTTCGGTGGTTTTGTAGGTGGTGGCTGGCCGCTCGTGGTGGTGGTGGCCGTTTGGGATTCGTGGCGGTGCGCGAAGGCTTGTGGTTGTGGTGAGGTTCGGTCACGGTGGAGAGAGAGAGAAGGACGCGACGGCTAAGGGCGGGTGGTGCGGCCGTGAGTTTTGTGGTGGTGACCGGCGGAGGAGGGGGTGGCGACGGTGAGGAGGAAGAGAGGAGAGCCAGAGGCGGAGGTTCACGGTTTTGGTTCCTGTGTTGTTGTTATCCTCTTTTTTGATTTCCCCTACTCTTTTCACCTTGATACAGTGCTCCAGTGCTCCCTGTGTGTGTTGTTATTCTTTTTTTTTCTTTCTTTTTTCGTTACAGTGCCCCCTCCCCTCTTTGCTTGCTGTTTTCCCTTTCCTCTCTTTTGTTTGTGTTATCTGCTGTAGTGTTTTTCTTTCCAATCCCTACATTTTTACTCGATTCTCCCCCCCTGTTTCTGTTTCCCAGCTGAGTTTTTAATAGAGGAGGCAAACTAATGAGACAACAATTCTTGTTATGCTTTTTCAGAGTAGTGGAGCAGCAGCTGCAAGGTAGTGCCTGAAAAGCATTTTGGTCTCACCCAATATGGAGGAGAAAACAAAGATCAAAGGGAAAAAGACTTGGCTTGATGCTGAAAACACTAGTACTACCAGCAATGCAACAATAGGATGCGCCTACCACATTTTATTTTATTTTGATTTTATTTTTGTACTTTTTACTTTTAATTAATTTTTGTCTATATTTGTGTATTAAAGTTGACTTTGTAAAAACATTGATTAAAAAAAAGCAATTATTCACAATCTGATTTTTATTTGATTTTCATGACAAAATTAAACCGATAACAACGACGAAAAACAAACGTACACGACGAGACGCGAACGCGCGTCCACAACGAGAATACGCGAATTCACGTACTAAAATAATCAACCGTACACAACGAGACGCGAACACGCGTTCGCAATGAGGACAAAAATGTGTACATTATTAAAAATCGCACGCGCGCACAATGAGAAGTAACACGCATATACACGACTGGGAACGACACACAAAACAATATTTTGGATTTTCTAGTTTCAAATTAGCCGGACAAAATTAGGGTATGACACACGGTGTCCCGAAGAGTATTGTGTCAGATAGGGATCCGAGGTTCACTTCTGAGTTTTGGAAGAGTTTGCAAAAGGAATTGGGTTCAAAGTTGAAAATGAGTTCGGCGTATCATCCTCAGACGGATGGTCAGTCGGAAAGGACAATTCAGTCGCTAGAGGATTTGTTGAGGGCTTGTGTATTGGAACAACGGGGTTCATGGGATTCCTACCTTGCGTTGATTGAGTTTACCTATAACAACAGTTACCATTCCAGTATTGGGATGGCACCGTTTGAAGCATTGTATGGTCGAAAGTGTAGGACGCCATTGTGTTGGTATGATTCGGGAGAGAGTGTAGTTTTGGGACCGGAGATTGTCCGGGAGACTACAGAGAAGATCAAGATGATCCGTGAAAAGATGAAGGCTTCGCAGAGCCGTCAGAAGAGTTATCATGACAAGCGGAGGAAGGATTTAGAGTTTCAGGAGGGTGAGCATGTGTTCTTGAGGGTTTCTCCTATTACCGGTGTTGGTCGAGCGTTGAAATCGAAGAAGCTCACTCCTCAATTTGTTGGACCTTATCAGATTTCTGAAAGAATCGGAAATGTGGCTTATAGAGTGGCTTTACCGCCAAATCTTTCGAACTTGCATGACGTGTTTCACGTCTCACAACTTCGGAAGTATGTTTCGGATCCATCTCATGTGATCCATATGGACGACGTAGAGGTGCGGGATAATCTCACTGTGGAGACGATGCCCGTACGGATTGAGGATCGTGAAGTGAAAGCGCTTAGAGGCAAAGAGATTGCATTAGTGAAAGTGGTCTGGCTAGGAGCTGCCGGCGAGAGTATGACTTGGGAGCTAGAGAGCAAGATGCGAGAATCCTACCCAGAGTTGTTTGATCAGGTAAATTTCGAGGACGAAATATTCTAAGTGGGGGAGAGTTGTAACACCCTAAAATTATTTAATTAATTTATTTAATTAAGTAATTGGGGATTTAAATTAATTTATTTGATATAACGTAATTAATTAGAATTTTATTAATGTTGGTGGTATTAGGAGGGTGTGGAGGCGCCACTTGCATGACTTGGGCTTGAGTGGAAGGCCCAAGCCCATGAATCACAAGTATTCGAAGTGGAGTAGTGTTTGGGGGTTAGGGTTGTTGGCTCATTGTTGCGAAAGTTCAAGAGAGAGCAAGAGAGAAAGAGAAGAGCGTGAGAAAGAGAGAGAGCAAGGAGGCGGCCAAGAGGAGAAGGAGAAGAGGATTCGAAGATCAAGAGGAAAGGATCTCCGTTGTTGCTGTGGCTCTGTAGGTGACTTCTCCTAGGGCAACGAATTCTTCTTCTTGAAAAGGTTAGGGGAGCTCTATCCTTCCATCTAATAAATCTATGATAGGCCCTAGATCTAAGGTTTCTCCTAGACTCCATGATGTTCTTGATGTTCTTTTGCGTTTCTTGATGTTCTTGATGTTAACTTTCATATATGTTTATTATGAGAATATGCGAATTTGATTCATTACTTTGTTGTGATCTATGATCTTGCCTTATTGGTGGTGTTATGCGTATGAGTTGAGAAATATGATGTTGATCTATGCGTTTGATTTGTTGGAAGTGAAGTCGCATAAGGGTTGTAGGTGTTTTGGGTGCCTAGGGCGCCATGATGGTGTTAGTGATGTTGTTGTGTTTAATTGAGTTTTGATAAATTGAGTCTTGGTGATTTTGAATGAGAAAAGTGTGTTTTTAGTTGCTGGAAAAATTGAGTTTTTACACTTTAAAATTTGTTAGGAAACCAATTTTTAGTGTTGAAAAATTGTTGAACAAAATTCTGGATGTTGCTGCTGTTTTCTGGGCGCTAAGCGCCTGTGCTGGGCGCTGGGCGCCTGAGGCGTGTGTGTTGCGCGTGTGTGCGCGCCTGGGCGCTAGGCGCCCGTGTCGTGTGCGTGTTGTGCGTGTGTGCGCGCCTGGGCGCTGGGCGCCTGTGGCGTGCTGTGTTGCGTGTTGCGTTGCGCGCGCCTGGGCGCTGGGTGCCCGTGGCGCGCTGTGTTGCGTGTTGCGTTGTGCGCGCCTGGGCGCTGGGCGCCTGTGGCGTGTTGTGTTGCCTGGTTGCCTGGGCGCCTAAGGCGCCAATTTTCAGAATGTTGCCTAATTTTTTTCCAAACTTATTTTTATCATAACTTTTGACTCAGACGTCCGGTTTGAACGATTCGAAAAGTGTCGTGAAGCTTTTTACGTTGTCCATCTATGGGTCCAGTTTTTAAAATGAAAAATTGTTATTTTCTGACTGTTTGTGGGCGCCCAAGTGGCTGTCCCCAGTGATCGTCCCAGTGACATTGAAAAATGATATGAAGCTCTTTAAAAATCCCTTTTGGTGTATAAACAACAGTTTTAGCGAAGTAATGTCAAAAATGATGATTTTGACGATGATGCCTTCGGGGCTAGTTAAATGACTGTTTCGCCCTTAGTGGCTATTATTATTATTTATGACGTGTAAAAGACTGTTTTGCCCCTAGTGGCCAAAGTTAATGAAAATGATGTGTAAATGACGAGGATGCCCTTGGTGGCTAGTCAAATGACGTTTTCGCCCTCTGTGGCTATTATTTGAGTTGATTGATAATTATGTGTAAGTGACGATGAAAACCCAGTGACGTTTGGGGCCCGAAGGGCTAAGTGATGTTAAGGTCTAAATGGCCTAGTGACGTTATGTGCTGATTGTGAATTTGACAGGTGCTGTGCTCTTTGCGAGCAAACCGGTAAGTGACGGGTCACATAGTGACGTTTTTGGGGCCTGAGTGGCTAAGTGACGATGAGGCCTTAAGGGCTAAGCGACGTTTTGTGAAAAGGTACCTCATGCATATACCCGCGAGTGGGTTGCATTTTCGTAAGCCTACATGACATGAGATGAGTTATTGTAAATGATGTGAATGATGACTGTGATGTGGATGTTTAGTGTATTGGATACTGATTGTTCTAGTGTGTAGCCTACGATTAGTACTTATCATATTTTCTATTATATGGATTGAAATGATGCTCACCCTTTCCTGTTTGAATGTTACCCCCGTGTTGGTAACGTGCAGGTGATTCCCAGTGAAGGTCTTAGCTTCACTTTTGAGTCGAGTCGTCATGCTCTGATACGTAGCACTCAGGGGGGGAAAATGAAACTCGGCATTTATTAATGATTTTCGGTTGTTATGTCCATGTGGACCATGCTGTTATGTTTTATTGTTTTCCGCTGCGTAGTTGGTTTTGTTATGTTAAGTTTTATAAGCGACGTTAAATTGAGGCTTGAGATTCTTTTATTTGTGACGTGCTACGTGAATGCATAACTTTGAGTTGAACTGTTTTTTTTAAATGATAAGCGACGTTTTACTGAAGTATGTGTAACATTCCCTATGAACGAAATTTTTTTAAACTCTGATTTTTATAAATAAAGTGACGGGTAGAAAGGGGTGTTACATTAGTGGTATCAAAGCAGTTCGGTCTGTCCGGTCAAGGTTGTCCTGTCATAGTGTCTTATGGCAATAGATTAGTTCTAAATCTGTGATTGTGCTGCAGTGATAGTTCGTAATGGCTGGGAGGAACGACGCTGCTCTTGCTGCTGCATTGCAAGCTATGGCTCAGGCTGTGCAGGGTCAGCAGAATGTTGGAGATAATGCTGGTTTTAGGAGTCTGAATACCTTCCAGAGGGAGAATCCGCCCACCTTTAAGGGCAAATATGATCCAGATGGTGCTATGGCTTGGCTGAAGGAGATCGAGAGGATTTTCAGGGTGATGGACTGTACTGCTGAGCAGAAGGTCCGCTTTGGTACCCACATGTTAGCCGAGGAGGCCGACGACTGGTGGTTGGCTACTAGGCAGAGGTTAGAGGCTGTGCAGGAAGAGATTACTTGGGAGGTATTCAGCAGGGAATTTCTGAGAAAATATTTTCCTGAAGACGTCCGAGGGAAGAAAGAGATAGAGTTTTTAGAGCTGAAGCAGGGTGGTATGTCTGTGACTGCCTATGCGGCAAAATTTGTGGAACTAGCAAAATTTTATCCACACTACAGTGAGGCTACGGCGGAATTTTCAAAATGCATCAAATTTGAGAATGGGTTAAGGCCTGATATTAAAAAGGCCATTGGTTATCAGAAGATTCGTGTGTTCGCAGATCTGGTTGACAGTTGCAGAATCTTCGAGGAGGACAGTACTGCTCATTACAAAGCTACTTCTGAGAAAAAGGGCAAGTTTCAGAGTCGAAGCAAGCCGTACGAGGTTCCTGCGGGTAAGGGTTATCAGAGAGCTGCTGGAGGTAAGGGTTCTAGTGGGGGAGATGCCCCTGCTAGCATTGTCTGTTATAAGTGTGGCAAGCCTGGCCACAAGAGTACTACATGCAGGTCTGATGAAAGGAATTGCTACCGTTGTGGTAAGAAGGGTCATATGGCGGCCGAGTGTAAGGTCAAGGATGTGGTGTGTTTCAACTGTGGTGAGTCTGGGCATATCAGTACAAAGTGTACAAAGCCGAAAAAGGAAAGGTCTACTGGGAAGGTATTTGCATTGGCAGGAGAGGAGCCTGATGATGATGATGGTCTGATTAGAGGTACGTGTTTTATTAATGGTACTTCTCTGAAATCTCTTATTGATACTGGTGCTACCCATTGTTTTATATCTGTTGATTGCTGTAAAAGATTGGGTCTTGTTTTATCTGCTATGTGTGGGGATATGGTTGTCGATACTCCTGCGAAGGGGTCGGTGATTACGTCCCAGGTGTGTTCTCAGTGTCCCGTGTCGATCTTCGGCAGGGACTTTATTGTGAATTTTGTTTGTTTGCCATTGAGAGGTCTGGATGTAATCTTAGGCATGGACTGATTAGAGAATAATCACGTTCATATCAACTGTCGTAGCAAGTCGGTTAGTTTCGGTGAAGAAAGTTCGGTTTTGGTGTCTGCTGGTCAGTTGAAGAAATTGAAGAAAGAAGGAGTTCAGTTATTTGCGTTGATGGCTTCGTTGTCTGCTGAGAGTCAGGCTGTTATTGAAGAACTGAAGGTAGTACGCGAGTTTCCTGAAGTATTTCCTGATGAAATTCCGGGTGTGCCACCGGAAAGAGAAGTTGAGTTTTCGATTGATCTTGTACCTGGTACGAGGCCTGTGTCTATGGCACCGTACAGAATGTCGGCGTCAGAACTGTCTGAGTTGAAGACGCAACTTGAAGAATTGCTTGAGAAGAAGTTTGTAAGACCGAGTGTATCACCGTGGGGAGCTCCGGTATTGTTAGTGAAGAAGAAAGACGGGAGCATGAGGTTATGTGTGGACTATCGTCAGTTGAATAAGGTAACTATCAAGAATAAGTATCCGCTTCCGAGGATCGACGATCTGATGGATCAGTTAGTGGGTGCTCGTGTTTTCAGCAAAATTGATTTGAGGTCCGGATATCATCAGATTAAGGTAAAGGATGAGGATGTTCAGAAAACGGCGTTCAGAACAAGGTATGGGCATTATGAATATTCAGTGATGTCGTTCGGAGTGACCAATGCTCCTGGTGTATTTATGGAATATATGAACCGTATTTTCCATAATTACCTAGATCGGTTTGTGGTAATCTTCATAGATGACATTCTAGTTTATTCTAAGTCAGAGGAAGAGCATGCTGAGCACCTGAAGTCAGTGTTGGAAGTTTTAAAAGAGAAAAAGTTGTACGCTAAGTTATCGAAGTGTGAATTCTGGCTGAAAGAGGTGAGTTTCCTTGGGCACGTGATTTCTGGTAATGGTATTGCGGTTGATCCGGCAAAAGTAGAAGCAGTGTTGGAGTGGGAGTCTCCGAAGTCCGTAACAGAGATTAGAAGCTTTTTGGGTTTGGCTGGGTACTACAGGAGGTTCATCGAGGGTTTTTCCAAGTTGGCCCTTCCATTGACTCAGTTGACTTGCAAGGGTAAAGTTTTTGTTTGGGATGCTCGGTGTGAGGAAAGTTTTATGGAACTGAAAAAGAGATTGACGACGTCGCCTGTTTTGACGTTGCCTAATACAGAGGAACCGTTCGTTGTGTATTGTGACGCTTCGAAGATGGGCCTCGGTGGTGTGTTGATGCAGGATGGGAAAGTCGTTGCGTATGCGTCGAGGCAGTTGCGGATTCATGAGAAAAATTACCCTACGCATGATTTGGAGTTGGCTGCTGTGGTATTTGTACTCAAGATTTGGAGGCACTACCTTTATGGTTCGAGGTTCGAAGTGTTCAGTGATCATAAGAGTCTAAAGTATCTGTTCGATCAGAAAGAGTTGAATATGAGACAGCGTCGGTGGTTGGAGCTCTTGAAGGATTATGACTTTGGTTTGAATTATCATCCCGGCAAAGCTAATGTCGTGGCTGATGCTTTAAGCAGAAAGTCCTTGCATATGTCGGCAATGATGGTGAAAGAATTGGAGCTGATCGAGGAATTCAGGGATTTGAGTTTGGTTTGTAAAATGACACCTCGCAGTGTCAAGCTGGGGATGTTAAGGATCGATAATGATTTCCTGGGCAGCATCAGGGAGGCTCAGAAGACAGACGTCAAGTTAGTGGATTTAATTAATGGGGTCGGTCAGTCTGAAGATGAAGATTTCAAATTAGATTCCAGTGGTGTGCTGAGGTTCCGGGGTAGGATCTGTGTTCCGGACGATGAAGAGATGAGAAAGGCAATTTTAGAGGAGGGTCACCGTAGCAAGTTGAGTATCCACCCTGGAGCGACGAAAATGTATCAAGATCTGAAAAAGATGTTTTGGTGGTATGGCATGAAGAGGGATGTGGCACAGTTTGTATATGCATGTTTGACCTGTCAGAAATCTAAGGTTGAGCATCAGAAGCCTGCAGGGCTAATGCCAAATACAGAGTGGAAATGGGATAGCATAGCGATGGATTTTGTGACGGGATTGCCAAATACAGCTAAGGGCCATGACGCTATTTGGGTGGTCGTTGATAGGTTGACAAAGTCTGCTCATTTCATTCCTATTAATATCACTTATCCGGTGTCAAGGTTGGCAGAGGTCTATGTCAAAGAAATTGTGAAGCTGCACGGTGTCCCGAAGAGTATTGTGTCAGATAGGGATCCGAGGTTCACTTCTGAGTTTTGGAAGAGTTTGCAAAAGGAATTGGGTTCAAAGTTGAAAATGAGTTCGGCGTATCATCCTCAGACGGATGGTCAGTCGGAAAGGACAATTCAGTCGCTAGAGGATTTGTTGAGGGCTTGTGTATTGGAACAACGGGGTTCATGGGATTCCTACCTTGCGTTGATTGAGTTTACCTATAACAACAGTTACCATTCCAGTATTGGGATGGCACCGTTTGAAGCATTGTATGGTCGAAAGTGTAGGACGCCATTGTGTTGGTATGATTCGGGAGAGAGTGTAGTTTTGGGACCGGAGATTGTCCGGGAGACTACAGAGAAGATCAAGATGATCCGTGAAAAGATGAAGGCTTCGCAGAGCCGTCAGAAGAGTTATCATGACAAGCGGAGGAAGGATTTAGAGTTTCAGGAGGGTGAGCATGTGTTCTTGAGGGTTTCTCCTATTACCGGTGTTGGTCGAGCGTTGAAATCGAAGAAGCTCACTCCTCAATTTGTTGGACCTTATCAGATTTCTGAAAGAATCGGAAATGTGGCTTATAGAGTGGCTTTACCGCCAAATCTTTCGAACTTGCATGACGTGTTTCACGTCTCACAACTTCGGAAGTATGTTTCGGATCCATCTCATGTGATCCATATGGACGACGTAGAGGTGCGGGATAATCTCACTGTGGAGACGATGCCCGTACGGATTGAGGATCGTGAAGTGAAAGCGCTTAGAGGCAAAGAGATTGCATTAGTGAAAGTGGTCTGGCTAGGAGCTGCCGGCGAGAGTATGACTTGGGAGCTAGAGAGCAAGATGCGAGAATCCTACCCAGAGTTGTTTGATCAGGTAAATTTCGAGGACGAAATATTCTAAGTGGGGGAGAGTTGTAACACCCTAAAATTATTTAATTAATTTATTTAATTAAGTAATTGGGGATTTAAATTAATTTATTTGATATAACGTAATTAATTAGAATTTTATTAATGTTGGTGGTATTAGGAGGGTGTGGAGGCGCCACTTGCATGACTTGGGCTTGAGTGGAAGGCCCAAGCCCATGAATCACAAGTATTCGAAGTGGAGTAGTGTTTGGGGGTTAGGGTTGTTGGCTCATTGTTGCGAAAGTTCAAGAGAGAGCAAGAGAGAAAGAGAAGAGCGTGAGAAAGAGAGAGAGCAAGGAGGCGGCCAAGAGGAGAAGGAGAAGAGGATTCGAAGATCAAGAGGAAAGGATCTCCGTTGTTGCTGTGGCTCTGTAGGTGACTTCTCCTAGGGCAACGAATTCTTCTTCTTGAAAAGGTTAGGGGAGCTCTATCCTTCCATCTAATAAATCTATGATAGGCCCTAGATCTAAGGTTTCTCCTAGACTCCATGATGTTCTTGATGTTCTTTTGCGTTTCTTGATGTTCTTGATGTTAACTTTCATATATGTTTATTATGAGAATATGCGAATTTGATTCATTACTTTGTTGTGATCTATGATCTTGCCTTATTGGTGGTGTTATGCGTATGAGTTGAGAAATATGATGTTGATCTATGCGTTTGATTTGTTGGAAGTGAAGTCGCATAAGGGTTGTAGGTGTTTTGGGTGCCTAGGGCGCCATGATGGTGTTAGTGATGTTGTTGTGTTTAATTGAGTTTTGATAAATTGAGTCTTGGTGATTTTGAATGAGAAAAGTGTGTTTTTAGTTGCTGGAAAAATTGAGTTTTTACACTTTAAAATTTGTTAGGAAACCAATTTTTAGTGTTGAAAAATTGTTGAACAAAATTCTGGATGTTGCTGCTGTTTTCTAGGCGCTAAGCGCCTGTGCTGGGCGCTGGGCGCCTGAGGCGTGTGTGTTGCGCGTGTGTGCGCGCCTGGGCGCTAGGCGCCCGTGTCGTGTGCGTGTTGTGCGTGTGTGCGCGCCTGGGCGCTGGGCGCCTGTGGCGTGCTGTGTTGCGTGTTGCGTTGCGCGCGCCTGGGCGCTGGGTGCCCGTGGCGCGCTGTGTTGCGTGTTGCGTTGTGCGCGCCTGGGCGCTGGGCGCCTGTGGCGTGTTGTGTTGCCTGGTTGCCTGGGCGCCTAAGGCGCCAATTTTCAGAATGTTGCCTAATTTTTTTCCAAACTTATTTTTATCATAACTTTTGACTCAGACGTCCGTTTTGAACGATTCGAAAAGTGTCGTGAAGCTTTTTACGTTGTCCATCTATGGGTCCAATTTTTAAAATGAAAAATTGTTATTTTCTGACTGTTTGTGGGCGCCCAAGTGGCTGTCCCCAGTGATCGTCCCAGTGACATTGAAAAATGATATGAAGCTCTTTAAAAATCCCTTTTGGTGTATAAACAACAGTTTTAGCGAAGTAATGTCAAAAATGATGATTTTGACGATGATGCCTTCGGGGCTAGTTAAATGACTGTTTCGCCCTTAGTGGCTATTATTATTATTTATGACGTGTAAAAGACTGTTTTGCCCCTAGTGGCCAAAGTTAATGATAATGATGTGTAAATGACGAGGATGCCCTTGGTGGCTAGTCAAATAACGTTTTCGCCCTCTGTGGCTATTATTTGAGTTGACTGATAATTATGTGTAAGTGACGATGAAAACCCAGTGACGTTTGGGGCCCGAAGGGCTAAGTGATGTTAAGGTCTAAATGGCCTAGTGACGTTATGTGCTGATTGTGAATTTGACAGGTGCTGTGCTCTTTGCGAGCAAACCGGTAAGTGACGGGTCACATAGTTGACTGTGAATTGAATAAATGTGTGTTGTGTATTGTGAGTGGTGCATGTCATAGCGTCTCATGCCCATATGCATAAACCCAGTGACGTTTTTGGGGCCTGAGTGGCTAAGTGACGATGAGGCCTTAAGGGCTAAGCGACGTTTTGTGAAAAGGTACCTCATGCATATACCCGCGAGTGGGTTGCATTTTCATAAGCCTACATGACATGAGATGAGTTATTGTAAATGATGTGAATGATGACTGTGATGTGGATGTTTAGTGTATTGGATACTGATTGTTCTAGTGTGTAGCCTACGATTAGTACTTATCATATTTTCTATTATATGGATTGAAATGATGCTCACCCTTTCCTGTTTGAATGTTACCCCCGTGTTGGTAACGTGCAGGTGATTCCCAGTGAAGGTCTTAGCTTCACTTTTGAGTCGAGTCGTCATGCTCTGATACGTAGCACTCAGGGGGGGAAAATGAAACTCGGCATTTATTAATGATTTTCGGTTGTTATGTCCATGTGGACCATGCTGTTATGTTTTATTGTTTTCCGCTGCGTAGTTGGTTTTGTTATGTTAAGTTTTATAAGCGACGTTAAATTGAGGCTTGAGATTCTTTTATTTGTGACGTGCTACATGAATGCATAACTTTGAGTTGAACTGTTTTTTTTAAATGATAAGCGGCGTTTTACTGAAGTATGTGTAACATTCCCTATGAACGAAATTTTTTTAAACTCTGATTTTTATAAATAAAGTGACGGGTAGAAAGGGGTGTTACAGTGTCCAACTCCAACATGCCCTTTTTAACTACAACTCCACGGTCATTTTGCGTTCTATACTCATTTGAAGCCATATCCTCCACCAGCTGTTTTGCTTCCTCCCAAGTTTTAGTACCTAAACATCCTCCTGCTGAGGCATCTAACATCATCCTGGTTTGAGGTCGCAATCCATGACAGAAGGTTTGCAACTGCAGAAAATCATCAATACCATGCCCTGGACATTTTTTCAATAATAACTTAAATCTATCCCAGGAATCATATAGGGATTCTGAATCCCCTTGTGCAAAGTTGGAGATTTCTGCTCTCTTTTTGATAAACTTGGAGATTGGGAAGAACCTTTCTAAGAACTTGTTTCCAAGGTCACTCCAAGTATTCACAGTTCCTGGGAGAGTATTTAACCAATCCTTCGCTCTGCCCGTTAGGGTAAATTGGAACAGGCGCAATTTCTTGGAGCTTTCATCAACCCCCTCAGTTTATGTGGTTCCACAAATCTCATGGAACTGGGATAAGTGTTGGTTGGGGTCTTCTGCATCTGACCCTGAAAACTACTCTGATTTCAAGGCAGTGAGGATAGATGACTTGATCTCAAAGGTAGCAGCCCCCACTGGTTGAAAGGTGTAAGCCCGAGCGCCCTGATTTCTCCTCCCAAAGTCACTGAGAGTGCGTCTTACAGGTGGATTTTCAGCCATTACTTTCGGAATAGAGGTTGCAACTGAGTGTACCTGTGACCCTCTTTGGGCTTGTTGCCTTGCTAGTTTAGCTTTCTTCCGGTTTGCCTTTTCTATTTTTTCAATCTCGGGGTCAAACAACAATTCTTACGAACTTTGCCCCTGCATAAACAACTCTCTGACACACTAAACAAACCGTCAACAAGTCCAACACAATAACTAAGTAACTAAATAAAGAAAACAAAATAAAATAACTAATAAAGAAAACAATTAAGAATTAACTCCTTTGCCTTGTTAATAATGAAATCAACAATCCCCGGCAACGACGCCAAAAACTTGTTAGATTTTCGACAAGTGTACCGAAACGTTGCAAGTAATAGTAAAAACGGTAAGAACCAAGTCGTATCCACAGGGATTGTGCGTTGTTATCAATAGGAAAGTTATCAATTCTTAGACCTAAACAATAGAATTAAGTTGAATTATAGTAACCGTGAAATAACGTTTGTAAATTCAATAAAGTAAAGCGATTAAAGATTGAATCCTCTCCCCCATGCTATCACATGAACCTTCAACCAATTATCAACTGATTATCCAATTTACCAGATTCCATTCACTAAATTAGACTAAGGGCAATCCCTTGCCTCAAAACCCCTTTTCTCTAATTGTGAAACCCTAATTCCTTAGGTGATCCAACAACCGACAAAGCATTAAACCCTAGAACCAAGGAATTCATAATCCCAAATTCATATTCCTATGCTCATCAAAATTATGACCTAAAACCCCAATTCAGGTATACCAACCCATATCCCTATGGTGATCATAAACCCTAAAACAGTACAACTATCATATGTAATTGTAAAGTATTAAGAGCAGAGGCATAGGCTAATGATAAATTGCATAAAAACTGATATTGATCATAACAAAGTATTCATGTCATAGTTTGGGGAGATTCATCTCTCCCTAATCCAAAGAAATTAGTTACACGTCATCAAGGAAAGAGAAGATAAGAGTACAGAAGGATTACACATGTAGGGATCCATTAGAACCTTCAAACCCTTGTTCCCAAGGTGTAGAAAAGCCGCCAAATTCGCCCCCAGCTGCTGCTCCAAACCCTCCGTTCGTTCCCAAGACGAAGTGCCTTCCTAAAAACGCCAAACTGACTTAAGAAACCCTAATTCCAACGAACCATCGCGACGCGACGCGACGCGACGCGACGCGACGCGAGCCTGTCGCGACGCGAAAAAATTCAGTGGCAAATCCTGTGAAATCATTCAGCTGCGTCGCGACGCGAAAAGAGTCAGGGACCAATTCTTCCAATTCCTGTTGCATCACTAGGAAAATGTCTGGTTCGCTAGTTGATGCCACAACAACTTGAAGGTCTTCCTTCGCGTTTGGCACCAGGATTGAGAAAAATAGCTTACAAAATAAATCCTAATACATCAATCTAAAACTAAGCTAATTCCCCAGCAATCAACCGAATTACAATCAAATCCCTGCAGTTTTGGTTCTAAAATTACATAACTTATTACATATGACAGAGAGTCAACACCGAGTTAAAGAGTTTACCCGCAAGCAAAGCAGCTGAAAGCCTCCAAGTTAACGTGGCAGACTTAGATGCCCGCTACGACCCCGAAAGCGAAGAAGAAGAAGGGGATGACGCCTTGACACGGGAATTGAAGAAGCGGATTAAGAGACCAGAACCCGGCGGTGAATTCACCCAAGTACAACTAGGCGATGACCCATCGATGACAGACAAAATCGGGGCCGACCTGCCCGATGAAGTAAAAGAGAAATTAATACAGTGTCTGAAAAGACCACGCCGACCTATTTGCATGGAGCGCGGCCGACATGCTGGGAATACCACCAGAAGTAGCATGGCATCATTTGGCGGTAGATCCACAAGTCAAGTTAGTCGCCCAAGAGAGGCGGGTGCAGAGAGAAGACAAAGCCCAGGCCGCGGAGAAAGCGGTCGAAGACCTTATCAAGGTCGGGTTCGTGAAGGAGATAAAATACACAACCTGGTTATCCCACTTCGTGTTGGTCAAAAGAGCGAACGGTAAATGGTGAATGTGTGTCGACTACACCGATTTAAACCGGGCTTGCCCAAAAGATGCCTTCCCGGTCCCCAACATCGACAAACTGGTGGATAATGCGTCCGGTTACAATTTGTTGTCGTTCCTAGACGCCTACTCAGGGTACAACCAGATCGCAATGTATCCGCCCGACCAAGAAAAGACGGCCTTTATGACAGCGAAGGGGAACTACTGTTACCGAGTGATGTCATTTGGACTAAAAAATGCAGGGGCGGCGTATCAAAGGAGGATGAATAAAGTTTTCAAGCACAAATAGGACGGGTCGCCGAAGTCTATCTGGATGATATGATCGTAAAGAGCAAAGCAGACATGGACCATCTGACCGATCTCCAAGAAGTGTTCGCTGAGGCCCGGAAGAACTCCCTCAAGCTCAACCCAGAGAAGTGCGCCTTCGGGGTAAGGGCTGGCAAGTTCCTTGGTTTTTACTTGACTGAGAAAGGTATTGAAGGCAACCCAGAAAATTGCAAAGCGATCACGAAAATGAAGTCGCCCACGACAAAGGAAGAGATACAAAAGCTGACCGGGATGATCGCAGCCTTGTCCTGATTTATTTCGAAGTCAGCAAATAAATCCCTCCCGCTCTTCAAGCTTCTCAAGAAAGGAGTACAGTTCGATTGGACACCAGAGTGCGAGCTTGCATTGGACCAACTCAAGACCGTTTTGCTGCAACCACCGATCTTGACAAGACCAGGGCCAGGGGAGACACTCTACCTATATCTGGCAATGGCCGACGAAGCGCTCAGCGCTGTACTCGTCCGAGAAGACAACTCGAGGCAAAATCCCATCTACTTCGTCAGGAAAGTCCGGCAGGGACCCAAACTTAGATACCGGAAGGTGGAAAAACTCGCCCTGGCACTAGTGATCGACGCTCGATGAATAAGGCCCTACTTCGTCACCCACCAAATCGTAGTCAGGACCGATCAACCGATGAGACAAATTCTGCATAGACCGAATCTGGCTGGGCGGATGATTAAATGGGTGGTCGAACTCTCTGAGTTCGGAATCAAATACGAATCCAGGTCGGAAGCGAAAGCACATGTGCTGGCTGATTTCATCACTGAAATGACCCCGACTCCGGAAGAAAGGCCTGGACCCACCTGGATCCTACACGTCGATGGTTCCTCCAACAATAAAGGCAGTGGGGCCGGTCTGATTCTTGAGAACTCTGAAGGTTTGACCGTGGAAGTGTCACTCACGTATCTTTCTCCACCTCAAATAACCAGGCTGAGTAGGAAGCTTGCATAGTAGGGCTGTTACTCGCTCGGAAGTTTAACGTCGCCAGGGTCGAACTCCATTCTGACTCGCTCCTGGTGGTTTCACAGATTAAAGAAGTTTTCGATGCGAAGTACGTGGTCCTACAGAGATACTTAGCAAGGGTAAGAGAGCTGCTAAAATTGTTTGACCATGTAGAGGTCAAACACGTCCCAAGATCTGAGAATATGAGGGCCAATATCCTCTCAAAGCTGGTGAGCACCAAAAACCCTGGGAATCACCGGAGTGTGATCCAGGAAACCCTGTCCTGACCAAGTGTACAGATTGAATTCTCCCCTGACATCAACGTCTGCGTGATCGATCTAGGAGAGTGTTGGATGGATCCCATCCTCAAATATATTCGAGATGGAGAAGATTCACATGACCCAAAAGAAGCCACCCTAACGAGAAGGAGAGCGTCGTCCTACTCGGTCGTCGAAGGAAAGCTCTTCTGTAGGGAACACTCCATGCCACTCCTGAAATGTCTGGCACCCGACGAGGCCGATTATGTTCTGCGAGAAATACACGAAGGCATATGCGGCAACCACTTGGGTAGCCGATCGCTTGCCAAAAAAACGCGGGATCTATTGGCCCACGATGGACGAAGACGCAAAAAAGCTAGTCAAGAAGTGAGATAAGTGCCAAAGACACACCGACGTCTACATCGCCCCTCCTAATAAGCAGAATAGCATGACCCCCCATGGCCAATTGCGTGGTGGGAAATCGACCTGCTGGGACCATCCCTTGTGGCCCTTAGCTAGTTAAAATACCCGATAGTTGCGGTAGACTACTTCACAAAATGGATAGAGGCAGAACCCTTGGCGACAATTGTAATTCCCCGAATATTTAATTAATTATTTAATTGAATTGTTTGGGAATTTAAGTGGTAGAAAAATAATAAAATAGTAATATGCTAGCACATGTGGGCCTATTGTTAGGGTTGGGAGTAGTAAAATGAGAAGTGTTAAGGGAGGCCCATGATGCTAAGTCGAATAAGGCTAAGGAAAGCCCATAAAATTAAATAAAGTATCAATAGGTGGTATTTTAGGGTTTGCTCATTTGAGAAGAGAAAAAAATAAGAACTTGGAGAGAAGAGCAAGAGGGGGCGGCGAAGAGAGAGCTAGGGCAAGCTAAGGGGAGCTTCGAATTCTTCAAATCCAAGGTAAGGGTGGGGTTCTAACTCTATAATTGGGTATATGAAGGGCTCTATGTAGGAAGGTTAAGGAACCCTAGGTGTTGTTAATTCTAGAAAACCCTAGTTGTAGATATTGAACTTCTAAATATTGATATTGAATCCTATTGATGATGTCTGTTACCTATTGATGATGTATGAACGTGTTTGTTGATGATTGGGAACCAAGAATCTGTCCCTGGGCGCCATGGGCGCCGTTTCTGATTTTGTTGCTGGGCGCCAAGGGCGCTGTCTCTGATTTGTTGCTGGGCGCCTTCCTGGGCGCCATCTTGTTGACTGTTTCGCTGTCCTGGGCGCCTTCCTGGGCGCCATCTTGTTTGTTTGCAGGTACACTGGGTGCATGGGCGCCAAGGGCGCCAAGTCTGGCTGCCCGGTTTTTGCGGTTCTGGGCGCCATGGGCACCGGTTGTTGTTGTTCCTGGCGCGCTGGGCGCCAAGTCTGGTTGCCCTGTTGCGGTTGTTGCTGCTGTTCTTGGCGCACTGGGCGCCAAGGGCGCCAATGTCTGGCTGCCCGTTGTTGTGTCTGGCGCACTGGGCGCCATGGGCGCCAAGTCTGGCTGCCCTGTTGCTGTGTTGTTCTGGCGCAGTGGGTGCCATGGGCGCCAAAGTCTGGCGGCCCTGTGTTGTGTTCTGGCGCAGTGGGCGCCATGGGCGCCAATGCCTGGCTGCCCTGTGTTGTGTTCTGGCGCCGTGGGCGCTAAGGGCGCCAATGTGGCTGCCCTGTGTTGCGTGTTGGGCGCCAAGGGCGCCAGTGTGGCTGCCCTGTGTTGCGAGTTGGGCGCTGTGGGCGCCAAGTGTGGCTGCCCGTTTGTGTTGTTGGGCGCAGTGGGCGCCAGTGTGGCTGCCCTGTGTTGCTGCTGGGCGCCTTGGGCGCCAAGGGCACCAAGCGTGGCTGCCCGTTTGTGTTGCTGTGCGCAGGGGGCGCCAAGGGCGCCAAGTGTGGCTGCCCAAGTGTGAATTCCATGGTTGTTGCTTGAAACGATGTGTTGATGTTGAATATGTATTTAGGCTCAAAGTTGCTAAATTGTTGATATGTTGCCAAATTGATGACAAGTTGCTAAGTTGTTAAATTGTTGTTGATGAAGGTTGCACCTAGTCGGATTTGCCGTTATTTATTGGCAGGTGGTATGTTGTAGGCCTATGGCCAACGTTGAGTTCCGTTGTTGTTGTGTTGCTATGTAATCGTTGTTGATTGTTTGTGCATTCACATAGCGTCGCATACATAGAATTTTTCATGTTGGAGCTATGCTCAAAACACGTTGGCCTGGACTGGCAAATTATGTTGAAATGTTGATACGTTGTTGATGCCTCTATTTATTGGCTGGATTATGGTACCACATGCATTATAGGGCGGTGGCCCTGAAGTTGAGTCACATTCCGCATTCATGTTGCATACTTATGTGATTGAAATGATATTGACTGCTATGAAGTGATGATTTGACGTCATGACCTGATATATATATTGTCCTTCATATGACTTATTATATAGTGCGATATCTCACCCCTTCTGTTTGAATGTTACCCCAATGTTGGTAACGTGCAGGTAGCCACGAATGAAGGCCTTACCATCATTAGTTCGGGTCGGTGTCGTCGCTCTGATACGTAGCACTCGGGAAGGGATGACCGCTTATTTTTCTATTACTTATGTTGTCTTATTTGTTGGATCTCGAGTTTATCACTGTTATGGATCTCGACTTTATAACAGTGATAAACTCGAGATCCAACAAATAAGACAACATAAGTAATAGAAAAATAAGCGGTCATCCCTTCCCGAGTGCTACGTATCAGAGCGACGACACCGACCCGGACTAATGAAGGTAAGGCCTTCATTCGTGGTTAGCTGCACGTTACCAACATCGGGGTAACATTCAAACAGAAGGGGTGAGATATCGCACTATATAAAAAGTCATATGAAGGACAATATATATATGAGGTCATGACGTCAAATCATCACTTCACAGCAGTCAATATCATTTCAATCACATAAGTATGCAACATGAATGCGGAATGTGACTCAACTTCAGGGCCACCGCCCTATAATGCATGTGGTACCAAAATCCAGCCAATAAATAGAGGCATCAACAACGTATCAACATTTCAACATAATTTTCCAGTCCAGGCCAATGTGTTTTGAGCATAGCTCCAACATGAAAATGCTATGTATGCGACGCCATGTGAATGCACAAACAATCAAAAACGATTACATAGCAACACAACAACAACGGAATTCAACGTTGGCCATAGGCCTACAACATACCACCTGCCAATAAATAGAGGCAAATCCAACTAGGTGCAACCTTCATCAACAACAATTGAACAACTTAGCAACTTGTCAACAATTTGGCAACATATCAACAATTTAGCAACTTTGAGCCTAAATACATATTCAACATCAACACATCGTTTCAAGCAACAACCATGGAATTCACACTTGGGCAGCCACACTTGGCGCCCACTGCGCCCAGCAACACAAACGGGCAGCCACACTTGGCGCCCTTGGCGCCCAAATCGCCCAGCAGCAACACAGGGCAGCCACACTGGCGCCCTTGGCGCCCACAGCGCCCAACACGCAACACAGGGCAGCCACATTGGCGCCCTTGGCGCCCACGGCGCCAGAACACAACACAGGGCAGCCAGGCATTGGCGCCCATGGAGCCCACTGTGCCAAAACACAACACAGGGCAGCCAGACTTTGGCGCCCATGGCGCCCACTGCACCAGAACAACACAGCAACAGGGCAGCCAGACTTGGCGCCCATGGCGCCCAGTGCGCCAGACACAGCAACGGGCAGCCAGACATTGGCGCCCAGTGCGCCAGAAACAGCAGCAACAACCGCAACAGGGCAGCCAGACTTGGCGCCCTTGGCGCCCAGCGCGCCAGGAACAACAACAACCGGCGCCCATGGCGCCCAGAACCGCAACAACCGGGCAGCCAGACTTGGCGCCCTTGGCGCCCATGCGCCCAAAGTACCTGCAAACAAACAAGATGGCACCCAGGAAGGCGCCCAGGACAACGAAACAGTCAACAAGATGGCACCCAAGAAGGCCCCCAGCAACAAATCAGAGACGGCGCCCATGGCGCCCAGCAACAAAATCAGAAACTGTGCCCATGGCGCCCAGGGACAGATTCTTGGTTCCCAATCATCAACAAACATGTTCATACATCATCAATAGGTAACAAACATCATCTATAGGATTCAATATCAACATTTAGAGTTCAATATCTACAACTAGGGTTTTCTAGAATTAACAACACCTAGGGTTCCTTAACCTTCCTACATAGAGCCCTTCACATACCCAATTATAGAGTTAGAACCCCACCCTTACCTTGGATTTGAAGAATTTGAAGCTCCCCTTGGCTTGCCCTAGCTCTCTCTTCGCCGCCCCCTCTTGCTCTTCTCTCCAAGTTCTTATTTTTTTCTCTTCTCAAATGAGCAAACCCTAAAATACCACCTATTTATACTTTATTTAATTTTATGGGCTTTCCTTAGCCTAATTCGACTTAACATCATGGGCCTTCCTTAACACTTCTCATTTTACTACTCCCAACCCTAACAATAGGCCCACATGTGCTAGCATATTATTATTTTATTATTTTTCTACCACTTAAATTCTCAAACAATTCAATTAAATAATTAATTAAATATTCGGGGCGTTACAACTCTCCCCCACTTAGAATATTTTCGTCCTCGAAAATTTACCTGACTCGAACAACTCTGGATAATATTCCCGCATCTTGCTTTCCAGCTCCCACGTCATGCTTTCTCCGGCAGCTCCTAGCCAGACTACTTTCACCAAGGCGATCTCCTTGCCTCTTAGAGTCTTCACCTCATGATCTTCGATTCGTACCGGCATTGTCTCCACAGTGAGATTATCCCGTACTTGCACATCATCCATATGAATTACATGAGATGGATCTGAAATGTGCTTTCGAAGTTGCGACACATGAAACACATCATGCAAATTCGAAAGATTAGGCGGTAAGGCCAACCTATAAGCAACATTCCCAACTCTTTCCGAAATCTGATACAGACTGATAAAATGAGGCGTGAGCTTCTTAGACTTCAACGCGCGTCCAACACCGGTCACCGGAGTGACTCTCAAAAACACATGCTCACCTGCTTGAAATTCTAAATCCTTCCTTCGATTATCATGATAACTCTTCTGTCTACTTTGCGAAGCTTTCATCTTCTCCCGAATCAACCTCACCTTCTCAGTAGTCTCTCGAACAATTTCAGGTCCAAGCACTACACTTTCTCCAGATTCATACCAACATAAAGGAGTCCTACATCTCCGACCATACGACGCTTCAAAAGGTGCCATCCCAATACTAGAACGGTAACTGTTATTATAAGTGAACTCTATCAACGAAAGGTAGGCATCCCACGAACCTCCTTGCTCTAGAACACAAGCTCTCAACAAATCCTCCAACGACTGAATAGTCCTCTCTGACTGACCATCTGTCTGAGGGTGATACGCCGAACTCAATCTCAACTTAGAACCCAACTCCTCTTGCAAACTCTTCCAAAAATCAGACGTAAACCTCGGATCCCTATCCGAAACGACATAGAGGAACACCATGCAGCTTTACAATCTCTCGGATATAAATCTCTGCCAACTTCGGCACTGGATACGTGATGTTAATAGGAACAAAATGAGCCGACTTCGTTAGCCTATCAACAATCACCCAAATCGCATCATGACCTCTTGCGGTATTAGGCAATCCCGTCACAAAGTCCATTGAAATACTATCCCATTTCCATTCTGGAACCTCTAACGGTTGCATCAACCCTGCAGGCTTCTGAAGTTCAACTTTCGACTTCTGCCAAGTTAAACACGCATACACAAACTGCGCTACATCACGCTTCATCCCTTGCCACCAAAACAACTTCTTCAAGTCCTGATACATTTTAGTAACTCCCGGATGAATACTCAACTTACTCCTATGACTCTCTTCAAGAATCGCTTTCTTCATCTCTGCATCATCAGGAATACAAATTCTATTACGGAACCTCAACACACCTTGCGCCTCCAGCTTGAAATCATTATTCTCAGACTGACCGATTCCAACCATCGAATCCACCAGTTTAACATCCAACTTCTGAGCTTCTCTGATACTGTCCAAAAAGTCATTATTAATCTTTAACATTCCCAACCTGACACTCTGCGGTGTCACTTCACAGACCAAACTCATATCTCTGAACTGCTCAATTAATTCCAACTCCTTAACCATCATTGCTGACATGTGTAAGGTCTTTCGACTTAACGCATCAGCCACGACATTAGCTTTTCCTGGATGATAATTCAATCCGAAATCATAATCCTTCAATAACTCTAACCACCGTCGTTGCCTCATATTCCATTCCTTCTGATCAAATAAATACTTTAAACTCTTATGGTCACTAAATACTTCAAATCTAGAACCATAAAGGTAATGCCTCCAAATCTTCAGCACAAAAACAACCGCAGCAAGCTCTAAGTCATGCGTAGGATAATTCTTTTCATGAGTCCTCAACTGCCTTGACGCATAAGCAACTACCTTCCCATTCTGCATAAGCACACCTCCTAAACCCATCTTGGAAGCATCACAATACACCACAAAAGATTCTCCCGGATTGGGCAACGTCAAGATAGGAGACGTCGTCAATCTATTCTTCAATTCGGCGAAACTCTCTTCACAACGAGCGTCCCACACAAAAGCTTTACCCTTGCAAGTCAGCTGAGTTAGCGGATGTACTAACTTAGAAAATCCCTCGATGAACCTTCTATAATAACCAGCTAACCCCAAAAAGCTTCTAATCTCGATAGCCGACCTTGGGGCTTCCCACTGCAACACAGCATCTACTTTTATGACCAGCTTTGCCACATTTGAAGCACACAATACCAATAGGAGCATCTCCCCCACTAGTTCTCTTACCATCAGCGGCTTTCGGATTACCCTTACCAGCTGGAGCATCATATGGCTTACCACGACTCGGATTCTTGCTCCTCTTCTCATTAATAATCTTATAATGAGCATTGTTATCTTCTTCATAGATCCTGCAGCTATCAATCAAATCAGAAAAGGCACGGATTTTCTGATACCCAATTGCCTTCTTGATCTCTGGTCGCAACCTGTTCTCAAACTTGATGCACTTCGAGAACTCAGCAGTTGCTTCACTATAGTGCGGATAGAACTTGGCTAACTCCACAAACTTAACAGCATACTCAGTAACTGACAGGTTTCCTTGCTTCAGCTCAAGGAACTCAATTTCCTTCTTACCCCGAACATCCTCCGGATAGTACTGCCTCATAAATTCTCTACGGAACACAACCCAAGTGATCTCTTCACCTGTAGCTACCAACCTCTGACTAGTCTCTAGCCACCAGTCATCAGCCTCTTCTGCCAACATATGAGTACCATAACGAACCTTCTGCGCTGGAGTGCAGTCCATCACACGGAAGATCCTCTCCATCTCCTTCAGCCAAGCCAACGCTCCATCAGGATTATACTTGCCTTTGAAAGTAGGCGGATTCTCCCTTTGAAAGGTCGCCAAACTATGAGACCCAGCATTTTCACCAACGTTCTGCTCACCTTCCACGGCCTGAGGCATAGCCGCCAAAGCAGCAGCGATAGCAGCATCGTTCCTTCTAGCCATCTTAACTTATCACTACAACATAAACAACAGTTAGAACTAATCACTACAAAAAAACGTCATTTAGTGACCGATTTTTCGGTCACTATACAGGAAAAATCGGTCACTAAGCGATTTCGTGACCGAATTAGCGACCAAAAAAAATCGGTGGCTAAATCACTGGTCGCTAACCATTGGCGACCGATTTGGTGACTGTTTCGTTAGTGACCGAAATTGTGACCGATTTAGCGACCGAAAATAGAGACTGATTTTGTGACCAAAAATAGCGACCGATTTAGTGACTGTTTTAGCAACTATTTTGGTGACTGTTTTGGTGACTGATTTAGAGACTGATTTGGTGACCGATTTAGCAACTGATTTGGTGACTGATTTAGTGACTGTTTTGGTGACTGATTTAGCGACTGATTTGATGACTGATTTAGCAACTGATTTTGTGACTGATTTAGCAACTGATTTGGTGACTGATTTGGTGACTGTTTTGGTGACTGATTTAGCGACTGATTTGGTGACTGATTTAGCAACTGATTTTGTGACTGATTTAGCAACTGATTTGGTGAGTGATTTGCAGCTAGTTTAGATACTATTTTAGTGACTGTTTTAATGACTGCTCAACCAAATTTTTGAAACTGATTTGGACTATTTGATGACTAGTTTTAGCAACCAATATAACAACTGATAGAAAAATTTAGTTAAAAACATAATAGTCATTAAATTAAAAAACATAATGTATTTGGTAAAAAAACATAATAGTCAATATAAATTAAAACCTACATAACATAGCAATTAGTTTCTAAGTCATAACAAAAGACTTAAAATGTTTAACTCTCTTCGCCACTTTGTCCCTCTGAATTAGACTCTTCATTATCTCTGTCTTCATCATCTTTGTCATACCGCTCTTCATTAGTTGGAAGTTGTTGATACTTCATCATTTTCATCAATTTTTTTATCATCTTGTTATTTTGCTCACAAGTGTTCTTGGTATTTGCCATTTCAACTCGAAGTTGATCTCTTTCGGTTCTCACTTCTTCCAACTGATTTCTGAGTTCATTAAGCTCCTGCCTTTGCACCCACTCAGATGATGAAGAACTTGTACCGTAATAGTAAGGTCTCAGCACTTCGGTCGAATGTAGTCCATAGCCATAAAGATGATACAAATTAAAGACATGTTAGCATCAAGAATTAGAACATGAACTTTGAACATGAATTTTGTAAAAAAAGAGGAGAGTAAAATGATTATCAAAACAGAGGAACACTGAAAAACAAAAACAAATGAACACTGAAAAACATAGGAGAGTAAAATCATTATCAAAATGAACACTACAACATGTTACCTCTGGTTGGTACACTAACTTCAACTTCATCAGTAACATTTCTAGTTGTGTTAATGATTAGTCCTTGGTAAATGGTAAAGTTATTTTTGTATTAATTATTGGTGTTGGTTGTGTGATGGGATGCAGGGGCAGGTGAGTACAGTGCAGAGAAGGCGAAAGAATCAGAAGAGAAGGCTGCTGACATAGCAAATGCAGCAAAGGATACCATAAAGCAAAAATCAGATGAAGTCAAAGACAAATTAGCTGGTCAACAACACCGAGATGCTGACCTTTGAGTTTCATCATTACCAGATATATTATGCCACCAGAGTTTTTCAATTCTGCCATAAAAGATCTTGTCTGTATATTTGATATGATAGTCTGGAGTCTTTGGATCTCTCAGATGTTAGCAACTACATAGTCAAGTTGCAACATTTTGTATCAAATCAAACATGCTCTTGATTTATTAAAATGTTCAAAAATAATAGAGTTGCAATCCCCCCACACCTGAAATGCCTTTGAGTGTGTACCCAACTCACAATACAAATAAATTCAATCGCTAATTAACAACTGAGTTTGTTTGTGGGATCCATTGACTAGGAGTGAGGCTAAAAAGTTAAAACCAATTAATAAATCAGAATGCTCAACACACAGTAATGGTTTAATGAATCACATATTTAATTCTTAAATAATTCTATATCATTGTTTGTGGAAGCCACAATAAGGTATAGGGCTGAGAAATGGAAGCTTTACCATATTAGCTCTATGTTGAGATGTGGTGATTAAGCCACAAGTGTGAAGCGTTGCTCCTAAACCTCCACAATCAGATGCTCGATTTGTTTTCGCTTGGATGCTTTTCTTTTTGAATGGTTGAGTTCGCCAAATATCCCATAATTTAAGCCACACACTCTCTCCAAGCCAACTCGGTTTGTTCATTGTGCCACCAGCACGAGCCTTGTTGAGATTGTTTTTCATTATTGTCGCACCTCGACTATCAAAGTTCTTTCTTGCCCGCCAATCATCCAGTGGACAAATAGAAAATTTTAGCTGTATAAAAGAAAAAAGAAGTAAGCTAAATTTAAAATGAATCAAGATATCGAAACTAAACCCAATAATTACACATGAAACATACCTTAAACTCTTCAAATTATTGATGAGGCATACCTAGTGGAAACGCCAAACGAGATGCTGCTTTATATGCACCATTTGATTGCAAAGAGAAGTGCATGGTCAAGTCACTATTAAAAACTCACCAAAATAGTGAGAGACAAGAGAGGTTCTTATGATGTTTGAAAATCCCCTTTGAATTCATTTCGTTGTCTATTGTAGTCCCAGTTGAGGAAAACTTTGTGACTCCTTGAACAAGTTTCACCATAAGAATACTAATTACAGAAGCACCGGGGATGTAATATACATGTGAACATAATAAAGTTCTGAAAATGAGCCAAAAGCCAACCAGAAAATCATGCCTTACCAGACTAGTGAGAAATGGAAACAAATATGATTAAAGATAACTAGGAACGAAAATAGATACCTCCACCATTGAAACAAGAACTACGGACATCATAGCACCTTCCCTTCCAAAGCTTGCAAAACAAGGCCAACTATTTCTCTTACAGTCAGCATTTATTATGTATTTTGCAATTGTCTTTTGCAGCATGCACCTTCCCTTTTTTTCAATAATTAGAGATGATAATATTAATAACCAAATAGCTCAGCACCATTGACGCACACTCCCCCCACCTTCTATGAAGGGTTTGAGAGGGCCTCCAATCACGTGATAAATTATTGGGAAAAAAATACACCAAGTTTAATACAACAAGAGCACGTGAGGATTAGCACACTATAGATCAAGTGAGAGCCAATCCACCTACACCTAAAAATAAATATAGAAGAAAACATACACCTACTGATACTACACTGATTTAAGGGAAGAAAAGAAAGCAAAATAAAGCCACTCCAAGATGGAAGTAAAACACCATGGAAATCCAAAAGGCATGATCTCCATGAAGTGGTACCACTTGCTCCATACACAAGCTGAAGACTGTTAAGTAGGAGTATATTGCCACCTTTTTGATATCACGAGAACCAATTCTGATGGAAACACCTTGCATATCAGTCTGTAATGGAAGCAAACACTCCCTTCAAACCGGACATCTAGAATCTAGTAGCAGCACTCCATAAATACTGGACACGGCTCCAAGTTGAGACACATTGATATACCACTCCTATATCTTTGATCAAGCTTCAAGCAATTATTCAATCAGATAAAGGTCCAAAAGCAACAATTATAAATCCTAAGAATCCTCCACCCCAAGGCCTACACCTCATAAATCACACCTCATAAAAGCACATGCCAACAATTCCAAGTTGAGCTCCCTCCATGGTATTTCGATGATATACAATCTGATGCTAGGAACAAAACATGGAATCTGATAAAAATTGCAGCACATCACTTCAGTTTCCAGCCATCATAATAACTCCTACACTCTTACCCCATCTTTGTATCAACACCATGCACCAGCCCCATCTTTGTACTAAAAAATGAATTAGGCCATGTTCTGTGGCCTTCATTGAACCACCTCTAGATGGATGGCCTATCATAAGCCTGCACATGAAATCAGAACAAAAAAAAAATTAATAAGGCCAATAATCTCCACAAATACACACAATGATTAATTGATTCCTTCCTGATTACATTCAGAAAATTCAGAAAATGCTAACTAAAACTCAATCTTCAAACTATCAAAACAAGAAAACAGTAACCTTATTGTAGTATTCGGCAAGAAAAACTTGATGTTTTCTAGTAGCGACACTTTGTGGATTCCACCACCCCCTTACTTTAAAGAATATATTATATGTGTGGGGGAGGGAGAGAGTAGTATTCAGCAACAAAAGCCTCCTGGAACTGATACCAAATGAACTATTTAGCTGCGATACTATACATATAACAGAGCTCTTCAATAACACACTAGAGGCTATTCTACAAAAGTATCAGCTATGACAAACTAAGTTGATTTTTCAATCAAAACTGAGGCGGTAAACAGGAAAAGAAGATCAAACACAAGGGTGAGTGTTACTGTAATGGAATTTCAAACATATATTCTTGAAAGAACAGGATATGATAGTAAACAATTTTGCTTTTATTTTTACTATATCTTAAGAATTAGCAAAGATAAGAACAAAAGAAGAAACACCCACAAACAAACCAATAGGAGGACTGACAATAATAAAGATAAAAATAAATCAAACTCTAAAACCTACACAGGGAGGAAGAAAACGAAAACCTTTGAACAAAACCTTTGGAACCAAACCTGTTACTGGAAGGAATCAAAGTTTGAATAGATTCTGAAATTAGGGCCTGGGTTCACAAATTGAATAGAATCTGAAATAGGGGAAATCACAGTTTCAACCAATAACAAATTTAATTCAGAGAAATCGCAAAAAATCAACATTGGGAATTTAGGGTTTTAGGGAAAATCAAATTCTCACCTTAAAGCTACCAACAATGGCAGAGGCAGCAAACTGAAGAAGGGAAGAGGCACCGAACAAAGCTTCACTAGTCTAAAAGGTCTCGGAGTTACTGTCATACCCTAATTTTGTCCGGTTAATTTAAAGTTTATTAGAAGAAAAAAATCAAAATATTGTTTGTTGTGCATTTTGAGGCTTCAATCGTTAACGCGTGTCATTTAGTGCTCGTTAGCGATTGTGCGTCATTTCTTATTATTAGTAGAACTTGCTTGTTTTTTTTATTGCAACAAAAAGAAATAAAAAAAAATCTTTTTAGTATTTAGTTTTAACTATTATTTTTGCTTTAAAAATACAAATATTACAAAATTACAAAAATATAAATTAGATTAGAATTAGAATTAACACTAAAGTAAATAAATATCATTGGAATGGATGTGTTGTTTGCATTTTCCAAGTTTAGAGCCGTATACACGTTTACAGTAATACACTATCTCTATTCTTGTTTTTGGCAAATAAACTTTTTCACACTACATCTTCAGCCCCCACACGCAAAGGCGCTGCTGGAAGCAATGCAACCTGCTCCACGCCATCCTCTTCACACAAGCAACCTCCTGCACACAACACACTTCTATACACTCAGAGAAATGAAGAACACGGCAGTTCCTTTGCTCCCTTGCACAACTTTGGACACATCAGTTCTGTGGCTTCCCTCTCTGGCTCTCTCTCAGCACGCTAATACACACAAAAATACACATAAGTTTTTCTACTCACATGCCATAATCAGTATAAAACATATTACCCACTTTCTCTATAAAAGAGAGCACTGAGGGGAAACAAAGGGGGGAGGAAAAATCATAAAAATAGGAAAACAGAAAATAAGAGAAATGTAGAGGGAAAGGGGGGAAACAAAACAGAAAAATTAGAGAGAAAAAGGGGGAACGATTTCGGTTTCAAAGGAAGACACAGAGAGAAAAATAAAATTGTTGAAAGAAATGTAAAGAGAAGAAGAAAAAATCAAAGAAAACTTGATGAGAGAGATTCTGAAATCAGAAAATAAATATAGAAGAGGACTCTTACCTCAACCGACAGCTACCACCGTCCACCGCCACTCCACGGTCAAACTCAGTCACCACCATACACTGCCGTACACCAACCGCCCCAAGCCTCTCCGTTTCTCTCTCCTCTCTCGCGCCACCCACCACCAAAAACCGTAAACTGCCCCAAGCCTCTACGTTTCTCTCTCCATCGTACACCAACCACCCACCACCGAAACCGCAAACCACCGTCGATGTCGTCGTCTTCCGGCCGTCGTCGCTCGTCCGGCGTCCGCGCCGTAGTCATCGTCGTCTTCCTCTGCTCATAGGCTTCTCCTCTCTCTCGCCGTCGCAACGTCGGCGTCTCCACGGCTCCCCACCGTGGCTGACTTCCTCCGGCGGGGCCCCCCATCGTTCGGACACCACCATCGTAGCAGCGCCGTGCGTCTCCCTCCTTCCGTCATCGCACCCTCTCTCTCTCCGAACAACACCGCACTACCGTCGCCGTCGCACACCGCCGTTGTTGGTCACCATCGCGATCCTTCTCCTTTTTCTCTTCCTCTGCGCGTATCTCTCTTTCAGCGTAACTCTTTCTCTCATTTCCCCTGTTTTTTTTTAAATCTTTGTCTCCTCTGTCTTAGGAGTGAAACGGCGGATGAAGAAGAGAAGAGGATTAGGGTTAGTTTTTGTGTTTTATCTTATATACGCTAGGTTCTGTATGTTTCAATTTTTAGTTTTTATTCCAGATCACTTTTTGCACCACCCGTATTCATCTACACAACCCCACTTAGAAGCCCTTCTCTACAAAGCCGACCAGCCCACGAAAATGAATTGGGCTGCTGCTACTTGCACCACCTCATGTATAAATACATCCCCTTTCTACTGTCCGCACCCCTCTTTTCATGATACAACCCCTATAGCTAATTGCACCCCTAGTTTACTGATAACCACCCTTTAATTTACACCCTTATTTATTTATTTCATTCCCTTTTTTATTTACACCCTTATTTATTTATTTCATTCCTTTTTTTATTTACACCCTTATTTATTTATTTCATTCCCTTTTTATTTACACCCCCTGTGTTTACTTCGCACACCTCCCCTCTGAAGCCCACGATTTTGAAACGGATCAGCCCAATAAAAATAAAAATGGACTGTTATCTACACCCCAGTTTTAATAATACAGCTCTCCTATTACTTGCACCCCCATTTTACTATTTCACCCCCCTGTTTCTCTTTTTAAATTTTGTTTCTTTCCCCTAAATAAATTTATTTTTTTTCACAAAATCTTTTTCCCAAATAACAGATTCTCTTTTCCCTAAATAAGAATCAACCCAATTGCGAAAACTCGTCAAATCAAAAACTTTGTTAGTGGTCTTGCGAAGCCTTTGCTTGCATAATTATTAACAATGGAGTGCTAGTGATGGCCACCCATAACCTTTGTTAGTTTGGTCATCATGAAGGCTTTCATTTTTCAAAAGGAGATTTTTACGTGCGCTTAAGTGGGTTCTAATAATGGTCACCCATAATGTAACACCCCAAAAATAATAGATTAAATTATTTAATTAGTTAAAAGAAATTGGGTGGTAGAAATAATAATATAATTATTATTTATTACTTATTAAAATGAGTATAAGGTGTTTTAAATAAAATAAGGAGCAGTATTGTAATCGGATAAGGTGTTGTAATTAAATTGGGCTTAAGCTGCGGGGAAGCCCGCAATCCAAGCCCGACAACCTAAGCGCATATAAAAGCTGAGATTTTAAGGTTTTGGTTCATTTTGAGAAAAAGAAAGGAAAAATGCGAATAGAGAGAGTGGGAAGGGAAGGAGGGCGCGGCGCCCATGAGGAGAGGAGGAGAGGTGAAGTGCGCAAATCTCAAGGAGAAAAAGGAGAAGGGTCGTGTTGCGGGTTCTTTGGAGCTTACGTAGGGAGTTATCGTGTTCGTCATAATCTAAGGTAAGGGTGGGTCTCATCTTCTCTATAATTGGGAATTATGATGGGTTTTTATGTTTGGGTAAGGTTCTAAGTTAATTGTTAAATTGATTGTGTAATTAATTTCATGATTGTTGTGATAATATTTTGAATTGGGTGATTTATGGTGTCTTGGTGTCAAAAAAATTGATTATGTGACTATGTTTGCCTCTAGAATGTTTGATATGTTGACTCAATGAGAAAGTATGTGAATTATGATGAATAATTGATGTTTGTTGATATGTGTGATTGAGACATGAATTTAATTGGTGATTGGTGACAATGATTATTCATGAATTGGTGTTGAATTGGTAATTTGAACATAAGGTGTGTATGTCTCAATGTCATAATTGTTGTGGTCATTGGCGTGGCATGACGTGGCCTTAAACCCGAATCGGGACGCCTTATATTTTGGAGTTTATGTTGGTATTCGCGTGGCATGACGTGGCCTTAAACCCGAATTGGGAGCGTGACAAGTTTCGGGGTCAAAAATTGATGTGTCGTGTTGTGTATTTTCTGAACACTGTTTCGTGTTTTCGTAAACTGGCACTGTTTGGTCGACTCAAAAAATTGGTGGCTGATTGCGTTAGAAAGTAGACTTAACGCCGGTCGTTTTGGCACTGGTTTCGTTTAAATCGGAGTTGTGTAGCTCAAGTTATAAGTCTCCAAAGTCGGGTCACAAAATTCTGTCCGAATTGGTACCTCTCTGTAGTAATTTGAAAAACTGTACCAGTTGGATACTTATTTTGAAAAATGAAAATCACAGGCTGAAACTACACTCAAAGAGCTTTCCAATGAGTGGTCTTTTGTTGAAATCCGTTATCGTTTACTATTTTAATTAATTCGCCGAAGTAGGCGCACTGCTGCAGGAAAAATCTGCACAGTTGCTGTGTGTTGCTTGCTGTGTTGCTGTTCTGCTGCAGTGTTGCTGGCAGAACAGTGACAAATGTGTTTTTCGTCAAAAACTCGATTTTCTAACCACTTTTTCCCTAGCCAAATTTTGTATTGACCGAGCAACTTTTTATTGTGAACGTTTTGGCTCGAGCGGATTTTCTGTAGCACTCACCATTTGGGAGATGTGCGCAAGTTTTGGTTTATGTGTGTGTTGCACAGTGACAGTGTTGCTGTCAAGACTGTTAAAAAATGGTTTTTTGTGGAAAACTCGATTTTCTGAGCACTTTTTCCCTAGCCAAATTTTGCATTGACCGAGCAACTTTTTATTGTGAACGTTTTGGCTAGAGCGATTTCATTTTATCCCGTGTCGTTTGTGAGTTGTCCTGGTGATGTCTAGGTGCGTCTAGGTGCGTCTAGGTGTGTCTAGGTGCGTCTAGGTGTGTCTAGGTGTGTCTAGGTGTGTTGCCTGGGCACAGGGCTCCGGAGCCCTGTGCAACATTTTTCCTCTGTCTAGCGTGCTGTTTTGGTCCCTATGTGCTGTTGTGGTCTAAAATGACTGTTTTGCCCCTAGTGGCCAAAGTTGATGGTAATGATGTGTAAATGACGAGGATGCCCTTGGTGGCTAGTCAAATGACTGTTTTGCCCCTAGTGGCCAAAGTTGATGGTAATGATGTGTAAATGACGAGGATGCCCTTGGTGGCTAGTCAAATGACGTTTTTGCCCTCAGTGGCTACGATTTGAGTTGATTGATATTTATGTGTAAGTGACGATGAAAACCCAGTGACGTTTGAGGCCCGAAGGGCCAAGTGATGTTAAGGTCTAAATGGCCAGTGACGTTGTGTGCTGATTGTGAATTTGACAGGTGCTGTGCTCTTGCGAGCAAAAACCGGTAAGTGACGGGTCACATAGTTGACTATGATTTGAGTAATTGTGTGTTTGTGTGTTGTGAGTGGTGCATGTCATAGTGTCTCATGCCCATATGCATAAACCCAGTGACGTTTTGGGGCCTGAGTGGCTAAGTGACGATGAGGCCTTAAGGGCTAAGCGACGTTTGTGAAAAGGTACCTCATGCATATGCCCGCGAGTGGGTTGCATTTCATACTCCTGCATGACATTGTGACGACTCGTTGTGCCGAGTAACTTGATGATGTAATTGACTGTTTTACCCTTGATGATGTAATTGACTGTTTTACCCTTGATGATGTAATTGACTGTTGTACCCTTGAAGATGTAATTGACTGTTTTACCCTTGATGATGTAATTGACTGTTTTACCCTTGATGATGTAATCGACTGCTTATCCTTGATGATTGACTTGATGTTCGTGATGTGGTTGATATAGTGTCTTGGCTCTAGCATAGTGCTTATCATACGCTTTATTATATTGTTAGATGAACTCACCCCTTCTGTTTGAATGTTACCCCTATGCGGTAACGTGCAGGTGATCCTTGAGTGAAGGCTTAGGTACCTTCACTAGCTGAGTCGGGTCGTCTGCTCTGATATGTAACACTAGGGAGGGGAATGAATGTTGTTTAAGTCATTTATGACTATTGTGGTTATTGGATTTTAGTATTGCAAGCCTGGCATAGTTGTAATGCCTTTTATGATTAAACTGTTGAATTTTCGATGTGAAGTTGTATTTTAACTGATAATGACGCTTTGAAGTTATTATAAGACTGTTTTTGAAAAGCGAGTTATTTGAAGTGTGACGTTTTAGCGAAGTAAGTGTGACATCCCTTGTGGTGTAAATAAATTTTGAAAACTCTGATATTTTTATTAAACAAATTACCGGGTAGAAAAGGGGTGTTACATTAGTGGTATCAGAGCAATGGTTGGTCTGTCCGGCCGAGTCGTCGAGTCGTTGTGTCAGATAGTGACCAACTGTTGTCTTTTCAGTGCTGACCGTTGTTTGTGTTGCAGGTACACCGGAAAGTTTCTATTGGTAAGTGAACTAGTGGGGGAGATATCCCTACTAGTGCTGTGTGCCCTATTGTGTATTCAGTGTGAGAACTGTGTTTTGTTGTTGTGATCCTTGTTGTTGACCTTATTGCTGCGTGCTTCTAAATGAATTGTCATGTTGTTTAAATGTTCACATGTGTTTTAGTTGATATTGAGCTCTGTGTGTTTTACATAAAATGTCGAATTAATTGCTGTTGCTGTGGATTGTTAAGTCGCATGTACCTTCTTATGTTGATATGTCCGAACTATTTTAAGAGGTCGACGCTGAGCTTTTAAAAAAAAAAAATCCTGTGAATACGTTTGATGTTTGAAAACTGAATGCGTTGTAAAATTATTTTGTGGACTACTTCAAGGTATTGCTGCACTAATAACTATCGTAGCGTTTTAATCACTACAAACGAAAAATATCTTCATTGAGTGCTATAATTTTGACCTCAACTCTTTTGGAAAAGACCGCAATTTGATGTAACAATTTTAGCTGAGGACTACCGTCTCATGTGATTGCTATTTTGACTTGCCTAGTTTTCCTCAAGGTGGAGTCTTGTATGCTTGAGTTTTATGACAAAATCTTTTTGGTCGTTACTTCTTGAATTGCGCTATAGAGTTTTATAATCCGAAAAATAATGGAAGTTCCGAAATTGTTTTTGAACATCCATTAAACACTTTTACGGCTGGATGCCGAGATTAGCATTGAGACTTACTTTTATAAACGATTCGAATTTTGTTTTAGCAGTTGCGCTCTTGCGATATGCGTTACGTGGTTTTAAAAATCTTAAGAATTAAAAATGTGCATTTTGGACGCTTGTGCACTTGGGCCGAATTAACTAATTACTGTAAATGTTAATGTAACTATTCTTTTGGGCTGACTAGTTGTAATGAGGTTTTAAATATTAACCGTGTTCCCGTGTACTTAGTTGATAATGTTTCGTGGATTATCCTGAGCTATTTGCTATTGCTGTTTGAATGATAAATGCCATGCTATTTTAAAAAGTCGAATGCTACTACTGTTTTGTATAAACTGCTGTTGCTGTTTTATTTGAATAATTGTTGCTGTTTCTGAAAAATGATCATTGATGTTTTTGTGAAAATTATTGTTGTCACTTCCTGAAAAACTATTGTTGTTGTTGCCATGTGACATTATGCCATTGTTTCCGTGCCGTGTGCCTTGTTGTTGCTATAGTTACGCATTTAGTAAACTTCCTCGTGATGTTGTTGTTGTTATTGTTGTTGTTGTTTCTCGAAAGACTATTATTGCTGTTTTCTGAAAGCTACTGCTGCTGTCCTCCTGAGATGATTGTTGTTGTTTCCTGAAAAATCATCGTTGCTGTCTTTAAAAATTACTTTCACCGTACCGAAAAGTACTGTTACTATTCCTAACCTATGCGCTGCCCCTATTTTTATGAGTTGTGCCTAATTCGATTGTTAACTGTTGCCGGTGCCTTAGTGCCCGATTGTGTGACTGAGTTGTTAATATTGTTGTTGTTGATGATGTTACTCTGTCGTTGGTTTTAGTTGTTGGTGTCGCCTGAGTGGCGATTGTGGTTGCTGATGTCGCCTGAGTGGCAATTGTAGTTGTTGATGTCGCCTGAGTGGCAGTTGTAATTGTTGATGTCGCCTGAGTGGCAGAGTTGTTTGTGGATGTTGTTGTCGTGTTACTAAAATTATGAGACTTGTTGTACGACTGTTATGCACCCTGTGAATTTCGTCTTGATGCTGTGATGATTGATGTATTTTGTTATCCTTAAGGGTAGATGAGTGAGGTGAAATGCGAGCTAGTTTATCAAAGTAGCGCAGCGGAGTAGAGAGTGGGTCGAATTATTACTGCTTGAAGTTACCTGGCTGAACGAGTAGGAGGGACGGCCGCCCAAGCACTTACCGCCGGTAATCAGAGCAATAGTAATCAGCATGAATGATAGCACTAGTTGTCTAGGTGGCCTTAGTGGGAGCGTGTTGGCGTTGACAGGTGGATTTCGAGGACGAAATTCCTTTAAGTGGGGGAGAGTTGTAACACCCCAAAAATAATAGATTAAATTATTTAATTAGTTAAAAGAAATTGGGTGGTAGAAATAATAATATAATTATTATTTATTACTTATTAAAATGAGTATAAGGTGTTTTAAATAAAATAAGGAGCAGTATTGTAATCGGATAAGGTGTTGTAATTAAATTGGGCTTAAGCTGCGGGGAAGCCCGCAATCCAAGCCCGACAACCTAAGCGCATATAAAAGCTGAGATTTTAAGGTTTTGGTTCATTTTGAGAAAAAGAAAGGAAAAATGCGAATAGAGAGAGTGGGAAGGGAAGGAGGGCGCGGCGCCCATGAGGAGAGGAGGAGAGGTGAAGTGCGCAAATCTCAAGGAGAAAAAGGAGAAGGGTCGTGTTGCGGGTTCTTTGGAGCTTACGTAGGGAGTTATCGTGTTCGTCATAATCTAAGGTAAGGGTGGGTCTCATCTTCTCTATAATTGGGAATTATGATGGGTTTTTATGTTTGGGTAAGGTTCTAAGTTAATTGTTAAATTGATTGTGTAATTAATTTCATGATTGTTGTGATAATATTTTGAATTGGGTGATTTATGGTGTCTTGGTGTCAAAAAAATTGATTATGTGACTATGTTTGCCTCTAGAATGTTTGATATGTTGACTCAATGAGAAAGTATGTGAATTATGATGAATAATTGATGTTTGTTGATATGTGTGATTGAGACATGAATTTAATTGGTGATTGGTGACAATGATTATTCATGAATTGGTGTTGAATTGGTGATTTGAACATAAGGTGTGTATGTCTCAATGTCATAATTGTTGTGGTCATTGGCGTGGCATGACGTGGCCTTAAACCCGAATCGGGACGCCTTATATTTTGGAGTTTATGTTGGTATTCGCGTGGCATGACGTGGCCTTAAACCCGAATTGGGAGCGTGACAAGTTTCGGGGTCAAAAATTGATGTGTCGTGTTGTGTATTTTCTGAACACTGTTTCGTGTTTTCGTAAACTGGCACTGTTTGGTCGACTCAAAAAATTGGTGGCTGATTGCGTTAGAAAGTAGACTTAACGCCGGTCGTTTTGGCACTGGTTTCGTTTAAATCGGAGTTGTGTAGCTCAAGTTATAAGTCTCCAAAGTCGGGTCACAAAATTCTGTCCGAATTGGTACCTCTCTGTAGTAATTTGAAAAACTGTACCAGTTGGATACTTATTTTGAAAAATGAAAATCACAGGCTGAAACTAGACTCAAAGAGCTTTCCAATGAGTGGTCTTTTGTTGAAATCCGTTATCGTTTACTATTTTAATTAATTCGCCGAAGTAGGCGCACTGCTGCAGGAAAAATCTGCACAGTTGCTGTGTGTTGCTTGCTGTGTTGCTGTTCTGCTGCAGTGTTGCTGGCAGAACAGTGACAAATGTGTTTTTCGTCAAAAACTCGATTTTCTAACCACTTTTTCCCTAGCCAAATTTTGTATTGACCGAGCAACTTTTTATTGTGAACGTTTTGGCTCGAGCGGATTTTCTGTAGCACTCACCATTTGGGAGATGTGCGCAAGTTTTGGTTTATGTGTGTGTTGCACAGTGACAGTGTTGCTGCCACTGTGCAGTGTTGCTGTCAAGACTGTTAAAAAATGGTTTTTTGTGGAAAACTCGATTTTCTGAGCACTTTTTCCCTAGCCAAATTTTGTATTGACCGAGCAACTTTTTATTGTGAACGTTTTGGCTAGAGCGATTTCATTTTATCCCGTGTCGTTTGTGAGTTGTCCCGGTGATGTCTAGGTGCGTCTAGGTGCGTCTAGGTGTGTCTAGGTGCGTCTAGGTGTGTCTAGGTGTGTCTAGGTGTGTTGCCTGGGCACAGGGCTCCGGAGCCCTGTGCAACATTTTTCCTCTGTCTAGCGTGCTGTTTTGGTCCCTATGTGCTGTTGTGGTCTAAAATGACTGTTTTGCCCCTAGTGGCCAAAGTTGATGGTAATGATGTGTAAATGACGAGGATGCCCTTGGTGGCTAGTCAAATGACTGTTTTGCCCCTAGTGGCCAAAGTTGATGGTAATGATGTGTAAATGACGAGGATGCCCTTGGTGGCTAGTCAAATGACGTTTTTGCCCTCAGTGGCTACGATTTGAGTTGATTGATATTTATGTGTAAGTGACGATGAAAACCCAGTGACGTTTGAGGCCCGAAGGGCCAAGTGATGTTAAGGTCTAAATGGCCAGTGACGTTGTGTGCTGATTGTGAATTTGACAGGTGCTGTGCTCTTGCGAGCAAAAACCGGTAAGTGACGGGTCACATAGTTGACTATGATTTGAGTAATTGTGTGTTTGTGTGTTGTGAGTGGTGCATGTCATAGTGTCTCATGCCCATATGCATAAACCCAGTGACGTTTTGGGGCCTGAGTGGCTAAGTGACGATGAGGCCTTAAGGGCTAAGCGACGTTTGTGAAAAGGTACCTCATGCATATGCCCGCGAGTGGGTTGCATTTCATACTCCTGCATGACATTGTGACGACTCGTTGTGCCGAGTAACTTGATGATGTAATTGACTGTTTTACCCTTGATGATGTAATTGACTGTTTTACCCTTGATGATGTAATTGACTGTTGTACCCTTGAAGATGTAATTGACTGTTTTACCCTTGATGATGTAATTGACTGTTTTACCCTTGATGATGTAATCGACTGCTTATCCTTGATGATTGACTTGATGTTCGTGATGTGGTTGATATAGTGTCTTGGCTCTAGCATAGTGCTTATCATACGCTTTATTATATTGTTAGATGAACTCACCCCTTCTGTTTGAATGTTACCCCTATGCGGTAACGTGCAGGTGATCCTTGAGTGAAGGCTTAGGTACCTTCACTAGCTGAGTCGGGTCGTCTGCTCTGATATGTAACACTAGGGAGGGGAATGAATGTTGTTTAAGTCATTTATGACTATTGTGGTTATTGGATTTTAGTATTGCAAGCCTGGCATAGTTGTAATGCCTTTTATGATTAAACTGTTGAATTTTCGATGTGAAGTTGTATTTTAACTGATAATGACGCTTTGAAGTTATTATAAGACTGTTTTTGAAAAGCGAGTTATTTGAAGTGTGACGTTTTAGCGAAGTAAGTGTGACATCCCTTGTGGTGTAAATAAATTTTGAAAACTCTGATATTTTTATTAAACAAATTACCGGGTAGAAAAGGGGTGTTACACATAACCTTTGTTAGTTTGATCGTTATGAACGCCCTTTACTTTTCAAAATCAAAACAAAAAGACTTCCATTTTTAAGGCTCGTTAGAACTACGTCGCTTTGATTCCCATTTGGGATACGTAGGAGCGAGTCACATTCTCGTCAAGCGCAACCATAAAAAAGTTTAGCATTTGCATAATAAAAAGAAAAGAGTTATTTTCATAACAAAAAAGAATTACTTTTGCAAACCAAGATCATTTTCAGAACAAAAAAACCTTTTCCTTTCTAAAATCATTTTCAACCCATCGTCGCTAGTGGCTAACCAGAACCTTTGTTCGACTAGCCATTGGTGGCGATGTCTTTTTCCCAAAAGAATAATAAATGATAATCCATCATAACCTTTGTTAGTTTGATCATCGTGCAAATCAATCTCTTTCGAAAATCACTTTCAAAAAAGATAATAAAAACGAGTTGTTATTGATAGTCCATCAGAACCTTTGTTCGTTTGACTAGCGGTACAACTCTCTTTTTGAGTATTTAGTGGTGATTCATCATAGCCTCTGCTAGTTTAATCATTCGCTAATGCTCATCCTATTTCGAAAACTCACTAAAAAGATAAAAGACAAAAACCTTTTTCAGGATAAAGAAGAACTACGTAGCTTTGAGTTCTCCATCGCACCGGGAGATACGTAGGAGCGGGCCATGTCCCGTCAAGCGTTTTTTTTAAAAACCCATTTCCCCCCCTTTTTTCCTAATAAATAAAGATTTTCATTAAGACTTTTTCAATAAGAAGTAGAGAGGCAAAATTAAGTATTTTCAAGTCAACACACTAAAACCACACATTTAATTAAAGGTTCCCTCTCAGTAGAGAGGACGTGTGGGGTGCTAACACCTTCCCTGCGCGTAACCGACCCCCGAACCCTATTCTCTAGTTTTGCAAGACCAACCGCTTTCCAAAAAAGGTTTTCCTAATATTTTCCTTAATAAATATTGGTGGCGGCTTCATTGTCTTAGGAAAAGTTGTGAACGAGGAAGGTTCTCCCTCGGGGACTTTTTCGGGTGCAACAGTTACGAACGACGAACGGCGAACGGCAAACGACAAACGGCAAACGGCAAACGGAAATAGGAAAATGGAAGCTTCCCTAGTGGTCTCGGAGTCACGAAGAGAGAGCACATAGAGAAAAGGGTTGCGACTTCATGGTGGTTGGTTGTCGTGGGAGAAAGACGAAAGGAACGAAATGGGTCGTGGTGTGAGAGAAAGAGGAACTGGTATGCGTGAATGTTACTGGGAGAAACAGGGTGAGGAAGCTCATGCGAGAAAGAGGAACGTGAATGTTACTGGGAAAAGAATTAACTGAAAACATAATTCCTTTTTTTTTTGGAGGAAAAGAGGTATTGGAAAGTAAAAAAAAAAATTGTTTGAGGAAAATGAGAGAAGTGGGAACTAATTTTTTTTAGGAAAAAGAGGGAACTAAGTTTTGTTAAAAAAATGGTGGGAAATAATTTTTTTTGTTAAAAAAAAAAAGGAACAGAATTTTTTGGTGGAAGATCGGTGACCAAAAAATCAGTCACAAACGTTAGCGACCAAAAAATCGGTCGCTAAACCAAAAGCATTTTAAAACTTATAAAATGGTCTCTAAATCGGTCGCTACTAGTGACCGAAAAAGCGGTCTCTAAAGCTAGCGACCGAAAATTCGGTCACTAAGCAAAAAGTATTTTATATCTATTGAATCGGTCTCTAAATCGGTCGCTAAAGTGACTGATTTTGTTGGGTCGCTAAATCAGTCACAATTTAGCGAATTTCTAGTAGTGAATTAACAATACTTGATCGTCAATGACACAATAACTTGACAACTTGGCCGGACAGACCGAAACAGCTCTGATACCACTAATGTAACACCCATTTCTACCCGGTAATTTATTAATTAAATCAGAGTTTTCACAAACAAAAGGATGCTACACTTTTCGCCGTAAAAACCATAAACGAACATAATGAGGTCATTTCTGAAAAGCGGATACATAACACCCTAACTAGGATGAACCGACACACAACATTTTCAATTCTTAAAACAAGTCAAGTTTCAATTACTACGCAGCGGAAATTCAAAAGGTTCAACTTAATAAATCGTGGCATCTAGGCAAGATGCATAACAGTGATAAACTCGAGATCCAACAAATAAGACAACATAAGTAATAGAAAAATAAGCGGTCATCCCTTCCCGAGTGCTACGTATCAGAGCGACGACACCGACCCGGATTAATGAAGGTAAGGCCTTCATTCGTGGTTACCTGCACGTTACCAACATCGGGGTAACATTCAAACAGAAGGGGTGAGATATCGCACTATATAATAAGACATATGAAGGACAATATATATATCAGGTCATGACGTCAAATCATCACTTCACAGCAGTCAATATCATTTCAATCACATAAGTATGCAACATGAATGCGGAATGTGACTCAACTTCAGGGCCACCGCCCTATAATGCATGTGGTACCATAATCCAGCCAATAAATAGAGGCATCAACAACGTATCAACATTTCAACATAATTTGCCAGTCCAGGCCAACGTGTTTTGAGCATAGCTCCAACATGAAAATGCTATGTATGCGACGCCATGTGAATGCACAAACAATCAACAACGATTACATAGCAACACAACAACAACGGAATTCAACGTTGGCCATAGGCCTACAACATACCACCTGCCAATAAATAAAGGCAAATCCAACTAGGTGCAACCTTCATCAACAACAATTTAACAACTTAGCAACTTGTCAACCATTTGGCAACATATCAACAATTTAGCAACTTTGAGCCTAAATACATATTCAACATCAACACATTGTTTCATGCAACAACCATGGAATTCACACTTAGGCAGCCACACTTGGCGCCCTTGGCTCCCACTGCGCCCAGCAACACAAACGGGCAGCCACACTTGGCGCCCTTGGCGCCCAAGGTGCCCAGCGGCAACACAGGGCAGCCACACTGGCGCCCTTGGCGCCCACAGTGCCCAACACGGAACACAGGGCAGCCACACTGGCGCCCACAGCGCCCAACACGCAACACAGGGCAGCCACATTGGCGCCCTTGGCGCCCACGGCGCCAGAACACAACACAGGGCAGCCAGGCATTGGTGCCCATGGCGCCCACTGCGCCAGAACACAACACAGGGTAGCCAGACATTGGCGCCCACGGCGCCCACTACGCCAGAACACAACACAGGGCAGCCAGACATTTGCGCCCATGGCGCCCACTGCGCCAGAACAACATAGCAACAGGGCAGCCAGACTTGGCGCCCATGGCACCCACTGCGCCAGAACACAACACAGGGCAGCCAGACATTGGCGCCCATGGCGCCCACTCCGCCAGAACAAAACAGCAACAGGGCAGCCAGACTTGCCGCCCATGGCGCCCACCGCGCCAGAACACAACACAGGGCAGCCAGACATTGGCGCCCTTGGCGCCTAGTGCGCCAGAAACAGCAACAACAACCGCAACAGGGCAGCCAGACTTGGCGCCCTTGGCGCCTAACGCGCCAGGAACAACAACAACCGGCGCCCATCACGCCCAGAACTGCAACAACCGGGCAGCCAGACTTGGCGCCCATGCGCCCAGTGTACCTGCAAACAAACAAGATGGCGCCCAGGAAGGCGCCCAGGACAGCGAAAAAGTCAACAAGATGGCGCCCAAGAAGGCGCCCAGCAACAAATCAGAGACGGCGCCCATGGCGCCCAGCAACAAAATCAGAAACGGCGCCCATGGCGCCTAGGGACAGATTCTTGGTTCCCAATCATCAACAAACACGTTCATACATCATCAATAGGTAACAAACATCATCAATAGATATTCAATATCAACATTTAGAGTTCAATATCTACAACTAGGGTTTTCTAGAATTAACAACACCTAGGGTTCTTTAACCTTCCTACATAGAGCCCTTCATATACCCAATTGTAGAGTTAGAACCCCACCCTTACCTTGGATTTGAAGAATTCGAAGCTCCCCTTGGCTTTCCCTAGCTCTCTCTTCGCCGCCCCCTCTTGCTCTTCTCTCCAAGTTCTTATTTTTTTCTCTTCTCAAATGAGCAAACCCTAAAATACCACCTATTTATACTTTATTTAATTTTATGGGCTTTCCTTAGCCTAATTCGACTTAACATCATGGGCCTCCCTTAACACTTCTTATTTTACTACTCCCAACCCTAACAATAGGCCCACATGTGCTAGCATTTTATTATTTTATTATTTTTCTACCACTTAAATTCCCAAACAATTCAATTAAATAATTAATTAAATATTCGGGGCGTTACAACTCTAGCATCTACTTTAGTCGGATCCACCGCAATGCCACTACCTGAAATGACGTGACCAAGAAAACTCACTTCCTTCAACCAGAATTCACTTTTAGACAGCTTGGCATATAACTTCTTCTCTTTCAGGACCTCCAACACTAATCTCAAATGCTCTGCATGCTCTTCTTCCGACTTAGAGTAGACCAGAATATCATCAATGAATACCACCACAAACTGATCCAAGTAAGTATGGAAGATATGGTTCATGTATTCCATAAATACCCCCGGCGCATTGGTAACACCAAAAGGCATCACCGAATATTCATAATGTCCGTAACGCGTTGTAAAAGCCGTCTCCTGAATATCCTCATCTCTCACTTTAATCTGATGGTAGCCCGATCGCAAATCAATCTTACTAAACACTTGAACACCCACCAGCTGATCCATCAAATCATCTATCCTTGGAAGTGGATACTTGTTCTTAACCGTTACCTTATTCAACTGTCTATAATCAACACAGAGCCTCATACTTCCATCTTTCTTCTTTACAAGCTGGAGCACCCAATTGCGTGGTGGGGAATCGACCTGCTGGGACCATCCCTTGTGGCCCTTGGCCAGTTAAAATACCTGATAGTTGCGGTAGACTACTTCACAAAATGGATAGAGGCAGAACCCTTGGCGACAATCCCCTCCAGAAATTGCATGAAGTTCATAAAAAGAATATCCTAGTACGGTTTGGCGTACCGGAGGTCTTGATCATAGACAATGGGACGTAGGTCTCCGACAAGAGGTTCGGGAAGATAATGACCGACCTCGGAGTTAAGCAACGCTTCACCTCGGTAGAGCACCCTCAGACTAAGGGTCGGCCTGAGACTGCGAATAGAGTGATTCTCCGTGAGTTGAGAAGGCGACTCAACGAGGCGAAAGGAAATTGGGCTGAAGAATTGCCATACGTTCTGTGGGCGTATCGAACGACCCCTCATTCTTCTACACAAGAGCCCCCATTCAAGATGGTATACGACACAAAGGAGGCAATCCCTGTTGAAATCGGGGAACAAAGCTGGAGAACCGAAAATCCCAAAACGGGACTAGAGAACGATCAGGCCATCCGGGAGGAGCTCGATGTGACGCCCCAAAATTTAATTAATTATTTAATTGAATTATATGGGAATTTAAGTGGTAGAAAAATAATGAAATAATAATATGCTAGCACATGTGGGCCTATTGTTGGGGTTCGGAGTAGAAAAATGAGAAGTGTTAAGGGAGGCCCATGATGTTAAGTCGAATTAGGCTAAGAAAAAGCCCATAAGACTAAGTGAGAGTATAAGAGGGAAAAATGAGGTTAAGTTGCTCACTTAGAAGAAAAACAAAAGAAAGTTTTGGGAGAGAACCCTAGGAGAGGCGCGACGGCTAGGAAGAGAATGAGGGAGAGAGGCGACGGCCAAGAAGAGAGAGAGAAGCTAGGATTTCGAGATTCTTCAAGGCTAAGGTAAGGGTGGGATTCAAGCTTTATAATGGGATATATGAATGACCTTATGTAGGGGTTAGGGTTTGATAATTGATCACCATGTATGATTGTATGTTTTGTTGAATTATGTTTGTGTGGCTGACATTCATATACCCTATTTTATTATTGTTGATGTAGGCGCCTGTCCCTGTTTATTGTTGTTACTGAAACTGGCGCCCATAGCGCCCTGTTGCTTGCTGGCGCCCTTAGCGCCTGTGGCTGTTGCTGTTTGGTTGGCGCCTTAGCGCCCAGGTCCCCTGTTGTGTTGCTGGCGCCCTTAGCGTCTAGTTCCGTTGGCTGGTCACTGGGCGCCATGTTCCGTTCCTTTGTTTTACTGGGCGCCATCCTGGGCGCCGTTTTCTGTTCCATCGCACTGGGCGCCATCCTGGGCGTCGTTCCCTGTTGTTTCACTGGGCGCCGTTTCCTGTTGTCCCCGTTCCCTGATGACTGGGCGCCAAGGGCGCCATTTCCTGTGCTGCTGGGCGCACAGTAGGGAGCCAATTCCTGCTGTTTTCATGGGCGCCTAGTGGGGCGCCATTTCCTGCCGTCTCATGGGCGCCATGTGTGGCTGCCCTAAATTTTTGTTCAAGTTGTTAAATTTGGTCAATTAATATTTGTTGGTTGTTAAAGTTGTTAAAATTGGTCAATTGATATTTGTTGGTTATTAAAGTTGTTTATTTGGCAATTGTTAGTTGGTTAAGTTGTTAAAAGTGGCAAATTGATAATTGTTGGTCGAAGGTTAAATTGGTTGAGTTGTTAAGAGCTAGGCGCTTTAGGCGCATTAGGCCCACGATTGGCTAACTGTTGATTACGTTCTCAATTATTAATCGCTGAATTGTTGAAAAGATTAATTGTTGGTTAGGTGGTTAAATTGGTCAATTTCTAACTGTTGGTAAAGTTGTTGATTTGCTAAGTTGTTAAATTGTTGTTGATGAAGGTTGCACCTAGTTGGATTTGCCTCTATTTATTGGCAGGTGGTAAGTTGTAGGCCTATGGCCAACGTTGAATTCTGTTGTTGTTGTGTTGCAATGTAATCGTTGTTGATTGTTTGTGCATTCACATAGCGTCGCATACATAGCATTTTCATGTTGGAGCTATGCTCAAAACACGTTGGCCTGGACTGGCAAATTTTGTTGAAATGTTGATACGTTGTTGATGCCTCTATTTATTGGCTGGATTATGGTACCACATGCATTATAGGGCGGTGGCCCTGAAGTTGAGTCACATTCCGCATTCATGTTGCATACTTTTGTGATTGAAATGATATTGACTGCTGTGAAGTGATGATTTGACATCATGACCTGATATATATATTGTCCTTCATATGACTTACTATATAGTGCGATATCTCACCCGTTCTGTTTGAATGTTACCCCGATATTGGTAACGTGCAGGTAACCACGAATGAAGGCCTTACCTTCATTAGTCCGGGTCGGTGTCGTTGCTCTGATACGTAGCACTCGGGGAGGGATGACCGCTTATTTTTCTATTACTTATGTTGTCTTATTTGTTGGATCTCGAGTTTATCACTGTTATGCATCTTGCCTTGATGCCACGATTTATTAAGTTGCACGTTTTTGAATTTCCTCTGCGTAGTAAATGAAACTTGACTTGTTTTAAGAATTGAAAATGTTGTGTGTCGGTTCATCCTAGTTAGGGTGTTATGTATCCGCTTTTCAGAAATGATCTTATTATGTTCGTTTATGGATTTTACGGCGAAAAGTGTAGCATCCGTTTTTTTGTGAAAACTCTGATTTTATTAATAAATTATCGGGTAGAAATGGGTGTTACACTCGACCTCGTCGAAGAGCTTCAAACTCAGGCCTCCCTATGGGAGACCCTGATCAAGCAAAAAATAGCAACCAGGTAAATTGCCAAAGTCGTCCCGAGAGAATTTGCTGTCGGCCAACTCGTCCTTTGTAACACCCTGAAATTAATTAAATAGTTATTTAGTATTTATTTAATTAATTAAATAGGAGTTGGTGATAGAAATAATAATAATAAGAATAATAGTAATAATAATGATGATAATAATAATAATATTGGGTGGTTTTAATTATTTAGAGGGTGGTGGTATTTAATTATTTAAATGGGGTTAAGTGGATGGAGGCCCGCGATCCAGGCCCAGGAGTTGATTTAGGCGCATGTGGCTAGGGGTTGGGGGAGAGGCGCCTCACTTGAGAGAAAGAAAGAGAGGAGCGTGAGGGAAAGAAAGGAGAAAAACGTGAAAGAGAGGAAAAGAAAGAAAACGCAAAGGAGAGAAAGAAAGAGAAGAAAAATAGCGCAAGGGAGAGGAGAGGAGAAGAGAGAGGCGCAAATCCCAAGGAGGAGAAGAGGAGCTCAGTTACTGTGGTTACTCGGTGTGCACGTGGAGGGGTCCCTGTCTTCGGTGAAACTAAGGTAAGGGTGGGTCTTGCCTTATAATAGGGAGCATAATGGGATGTATGTAGGGGTTAGGTCCTATGTCCTGTTTATATTGATTTTTATGTTGTTTATGATATATGAGTATGTTGTTGTTATTGTTGTTGCCCGTTGTGATGATATGCGAATTGTTGTTCTGTAAGGTGAATTCCGAATAGCGTGCTAAGTGCTCGAATAAATGCATAATATGTAATTTGATGTTGGTGGTGTGATTGGTGCGTAATTTGATAAATTGTGCTACTCAAAAGATTCGGTTGTTGTGTTATAGGCGCATAGGGCGCCATATGAGCAGGTGTTGTTGTTGCTGAATTTGATGTTTTAAGTGTTGTAGGCGCATAAGGTGCCATGGTTGTGATTTTAGTGTTGCTGGAAACGGTTGTGTGTTGGTGATGCCTTGGTGTGGGTGTGTGCATAGGCGCCTAGGGCGCCATGGTAATGGTGATGATAGTTGTCCGTATGTTTTTGGTGATTTCGAATAAAATTGTCTTTTGGGTGAGTGAGGATTTTAGATGGTGGAAAAATATAATTTTGATGTTTTGAAATTGTGAAAAATGGATTTTTAGTGTTCTTGGTTGTCGCTGAAAAATCTGTCTTGGGCGCCCTGGTGGTGGGCGCTGGATCCCCTTGTGTGTGTTGCTGTGCAGTGTGTTGCGCGCCTGGGCGCTGGGCGCCTGTTGTGCGCGCTGGTGTGTCTGTGTTGCGCGCCTGGGCGCTGGGCGCCTGTTGTGCGCGTGGGTGTGTCTGTGTTGCGCGCCTGGGCGCTGGGCGCCTGGGCGCTGGGCGCCTGGGCGCTGGGCGCCTGGGCGCTGGGCGCCTGGGCGCTGGGCGCCTGTTGTGCGTGCGGGTGTGCGTGTGTTGCGCGCCTGGGCACTGGGCGCCAGTGCGCGTGTTGCCTGGTGCCTGGGCGCCTAAGGCGCCAGTTTTCAGCAGTGTTGCCTAATTTTTCCTAAACTTGTTTTTAACGTAACTTTTGACTCGGGTGTCCGTTTTAGGTGGTTCAAAGTGCGTTACGACGCTTATTTAATTGTCTATCTGTTTGTCCAGGCCAAAACCAAAACTTAATATTTTTCCCCAGTCGTTTCTGAAAGTCCCAAGTGACTGTGTACTAGTTGTTGTTTGGTATGGAAATCGCTACCGTTCCTTTAAAATAAAATGTTGGTGTTCTTCATGAGACTAAGGTACTGTTCCTTGTATTTTTAAATGGTGTTGTCACGGTGAAAGTAATGTGCTGTGTAACAGTGTGGTATGCAAATATATGTATATATATATATATACATATATGGTGTATATTATTATTGGTGAATGGGGCTGTGATCCTCTTTTGGGTGTTGGTGAATAAACAAACTGTTGGTGAATATGCTATGGCATACTTTTATTTGGTGATTCCGGTGTGTGATGCATTGTCATGGTGTCGCATAATCATATGCATGATCTTTGGTGAATAGGCTTCGGCCTCGGGCTTCGGCCTTATTATAAATTTTGGTGAATGCCCTCAAGGCTCATTTTTGGTGAATGGATCCACATGCATATGCCCAGTGGAGTTTTGGGTTGCATCTCATACATTAAACATACAGTTGGCGAATGTTTTGGTGATTATTTACTTTGGTGATTGTTTGGTGAATATTTAGTTGGTGATGAATTGGTGATTAATTTCGATTGACTGAACTGGTGATTAAAGTGAATATTGCTGTGATTGATGTAGTCCTGTATCTGTACATACTACTCCTTATGTACTTTATTATAGGGTTTGAGACTCACCCCTTTTGTTGATTTTTACTTTACAGGTAACCGTACTTGAAGGCCTTGACCTTCATTTCCCTTGAGTTAGAGTCGCTCTGATACGTAGCACCTGGGGGGCGTCTTATTAGATAGTGATTTTGTCTTGTACGACTTGTTGGATTTTATTTTAAGGTTGTAACCGTATTTTTGAGTAATGGCCCGCCCATGTTGCCACGTAATGATTTTAATTTAAGTTAAACAATTGACGTGTTTTTGAAGTAAATGTAGCATTCCGTTTCAAAAAAATAATTTGTGCGCTCTGATAATTGTTATAAATGAAAGGGGTAGAAACGGGTGTTACATAGTGGTATCAGAGCAGTTCGGTCTGTCCGGCCGGTAGTCGAGTCGTCGTGTTGAGTAACATTGAGTTTGTTACTCGTTTCTGAATTCTGTTTTCTGTTGCAGTGCTAGAATGGCCAGACGGGACGATGCTGCACTTGCTGCTGCCTTGCAGGCTATAGCCGGGATGATGGGTAATATACCCGGTGTTGTTAATAACGGGACGCGCAATTTGGCTACATTCCAGAGAGAGAACCCACCCACCTTTAAGGGTCGGTACAACCCGGATGGAGCGTTGTCATGGCTGAAGGAGATAGAGCGGGTCTTTCGTGTCATGGAGTGTACTCCAGCTCAGAAAGTGAAGTTTGGGACTCATATGTTAACGGAGGAAGCTGAAGACTGGTGGATGGGAATGTTGCGAAGGTTAAGAGATGCTGGTGAGGAAGTGACTTGGGAGGTTTTCACAAGAGAGTTCAAGAGAAAGTACTACCCTGAGGATGTGCGAACCAAGAAAGAAGTGGAGTTTTTAGAGCTGAAGCAGGGAGATAAGACTGTGGCTGATTATGCCGCCAAGTTTGAGGAGCTGGCCCAATTTTGTCCTTATTATGCTAATGATGCCAATTCTGAATTTTCAAAATGTGTCAAGTTCGAGAGTGGTCTACGTCCTGATATAAAGAAAGCAATTGGATATCAAGAGGTTCGGGTCTTCGCTAGATTGGTTGATAAGTGTAGGATCTATGAGGAAGACAGTTCTGCTGCTTACAAGGCTGTGAAGGAGAAGAGAAATTCTCAGTTTAGGGGAAAGCCCTATGATGTTTCAGGTGGTAAGGGCAAGGGAGAGGAGAGTTCGGGCAGGAAGCCAAGTGGGGGAGACGCTACTGCGGGCATTGTGTGTCACAAGTGTGGAAAGCCGGGACATAAGAGTCCCGATTGCATGGCCTACAAGTGTTTCAAGTGTGGAAAGGAAGGTCACGTAGCTGCTAAGTGCGAGAAGAGAGACGTTGTTTGCTACAACTGTGGGGAGATGGGACATATTAGTACCAAGTGTTCCAAGCCGAAGAAAGAGAAGTCTAGTGGGAGGGTGTTTGCCTTGGTGGGCACTGAGTCTACTGAAGAATGATGATCATTTCGGAGGTATGTGTTTCGTTAAAGTTTTCCGCTAAACCTATTGTCGATACCGATGCCGCTCACTGTTTTAATCATGCTGAATGTTGTGAATGCTTAAGTCTTGTGTTGTTTTCTCTGATTGGTCTTATGTTGCCTGGTGTGTTCTTTGTGTCCCTTGTCGACAGAGACCTTGTTGCGAGTTTTGTTGTTTGTCGTTGGGTGAATTAATTGTAATCGTGGGTACGGGCTAGTTGGAGCATAACCGTGAGGATGTCAATTGTCGTAGCCAGCCGGTGAGTTAGGGAGATGTTGATGCGAATTTTCGAGGACGAAAATAATCTAAGTGGGGGAGAGTTGTAACACCCCGAAATTAATTAAATAGTTATTTAGTATTTATTTAATTAATTAAATAGGAGTTGGTGATAGAAATAATAATAATAAGAATAATAGTAATAATAATGATGATAATAATAATAATAATATTGGGTGGTTTTAATTATTTAGAGGGTGGTGGTATTTAATTATTTAAATGGGCTTAAGTGGATGGAGGCCCGCGATCCAGGCCCAAGAGTTGATTTAGGCGCATGTGGCTAGGGGTTGGGGGAGAGGCGCCTCACTTGAGAGAAAGAAAGAGAGGAGCGTGAGAGAAAGAAAGGAGAAAAACGTGAAAGAGAGGAAAAGAAAGAAAACGCAAAGGAGAGAAAGAAAGAGAAGAAAAATAGCGCAAGGGAGAGGAGAGGAGAAGAGAGAGGCGCAAATCCCAAGGAGGAGAAGAGGAGCTCAGTTGCCGTGGTTACTCGGTGTGCACGTGGAGGGGTCCCTGTCTTCGGTGAAACTAAGGTAAGGGTGGGTCTTGCCTTATAATAGGGAGCATAATGGGATGTATGTAGGGGTTAGGTCCTATGTCCTGTTTATATTGATTTTTATGTTGTTTATGATATATGAGTATGTTGTTGTTATTGTTGTTGCCCGTTGTGATGATATGCGAATTGTTGTTCTGTAAGGTGAATTCCGAATAGCGTGCTAAGTGCTCGAATAAATGCATAATATGTAATTTGATGTTGGTGGTGTGATTGGTGCGTAATTTGATAAATTGTGCTACTCAAAAGATTCGGTTGTTGTGTTATAGGCGCATAGGGCGCCATATGAGCAGGTGTTGTTGTTGCTGAATTTGATGTTTTAAGTGTTGTAGGCGCATAAGGTGCCATGGTTGTGATTTTAGTGTTGCTGGAAACGGTTGTGTGTTGGTGATGCCTTGGTGTGGGTGTGTGCATAGGCGCCTAGGGCGCCATGGTAATGGTGATGATAGTTGTCCGTATGTTTTTGGTGATTTCGAATAAAATTGACTTTTGGGTGAGTGAGGATTTTAGATGGTGGAAAAATATAATTTTGATGTTTTGAAATTGTGAAAAATGGATTTTTAGAGTTCTTGGTTGTCGCTGAAAAATCTGTCTTGGGCGCCCTGGCGGTGGGCGCTGGATCCCCTTGTGTGTGTTGCTGTGCAGTGTGTTGCGCGCTGGTGTGTCTGTGTTGCGCGCCTGGGCGCTGGGCGCCTGTTGTGCGCGCGGGTGTGTCTGTGTTGCGCGCCTGGGCGCTGGGCGCCTGTTGTGCGTGCGGGTGTGCGTGTGTTGCGCGCCTGGGCGCTGGGCGCCAGTGCGCGTGTTGCCTGGTGCCTGGGCGCCTAAGGCGCCAGTTTTCAGCAGTGTTGCCTAATTTTTCCTAAACTTGTTTTTAACGTAACTTTTGACTCGGGTGTCCGTTTTAGGTGGTTCAAAGTGCGTTACGACGCTTATTTAATTGTCTATCTGTTTGTCCAGGCCAAAACCAAAACTTAATATTTTTCCCCGGTCGTTTCTGAAAGTCCCAAGTGACTGTGTACTGGTTGTTGTTTGGTTTGGAAATCGCTACCGTTCCTTTAAAATAAAATGTTGGTGTTCTTCATGAGACTAAGGTACTGTTCCTTGTATTTTTAAATGGTGTTGTCATGGTGAAAGTAATGTGCTGTGTAACAGTGTGGTATGCAAATATATGTATATATATATATATATATATATATATATATATATATATATATATATATATGGTGTATATTATTATTGGTGAATGGGGCTGTGATCCTCTTTTGGGTGTTGGTGAATAAACAAACTGTTGGTGAATATGCTATGGCATACTTTTATTTGGTGATTCCGGTGTGTGATGCATTGTCATGGTGTCGCATAATCATATGCATGATCTTTGGTGAATAGGCTTCGGCCTCGGGCTTCGGCCTTATTATAAATTTTGGTGAATGCCCTCATGGCTCATTTTTGGTGAATGGATCCACATGCATATGCCCAGTGGAGTTTTGGGTTGCATCTCATACATTAAACATACAGTTGGCGAATGTTTTGGTGATTATTTACTTTGGTGATTGTTTGGTGAATATTTAGTTGGTGATGAATTGGTGATTAATTTCGATTGACTGAACTGGTGATTAAAGTGAATATTGCTGTGATTGATGTAGTCCTGTATCTGTACATACTACTCCTTATGTACTTTATTATAGGGTTTGAGACTCACCCCTTTTGTTGATTTTTACTTTACAGGTAACCGTACTTGAAGGCCTTGACCTTCATTTCCCTTGAGTTCGAGTCGCTCTGATACGTAGCACCTGGGGGGCGTCTTATTAGATAGTGATTTTGTCTTGTACGACTTGTTGGATTTTATTTTAACATTGTAACCGTATTTTTGAGTAATGGCCCGCCCATGTTGCCACGTAATGATTTTAATTTAAGTTAAACAATTGACGTGTTTTTGAAGTAAATGTAGCATTCCGTTTCAAAAAAATAATTTTTGCGCTCTGATAATTGTTATAAATGAAAGGGGTAGAAACGGGTGTTACATCCTTCGCCGAGCCAATGTCGGTCAGAAAACGCTGTACAAGGAAAGCTTGCCCCCAACTGGGAGGGGCCCTATCGCGTCGTTCGAAGACTGGAAAGGGCGCTTACCAGCTCGAAACAATGGGTGGAAAGGCGGTTCCTCGAACTAGGAACGCCATGAAACTAAGGAGATACTACAACTAAAAGATGTAATTGATTGCTTGTAAGAAATATATATCCGGGCGGGGGACTCTTTTTCGCTACGCAGTTTTTGAACGAGGCCCGCCCGTCCGTCGTTAATAAGACGAGGCATTTTCTGTACAAAATAATTTTGAAAGTTTTCTTTGACCAGGTATCCACGAAGGACGGGCCAAGATTGGGCCCTTACCTACGATAAACCTATGAGGCGAGTTAAGTCTGAGCCAAGTCTCAGTAAACTGCCTACTAGGTCGGGTTACTGATCGAAGTGAAGCATATCGAGCGACCACACAAGTGATTCGCCCTCCCCTTTGAGCGAGTTCAATCTGGACCGAGATCCGGTAAACTGCTCGTAGTGGGCAAACTGAATCGATAAGGCCGCGAAACGTCCGCATGAATAAGGCAAGCTCGCAAAGCGAAAAACTAGAAAAACAGATTTAACATACTTAATCGGAAAACCGCAATCGAACTCCGATGAAACATGACCGCGTGGCCACTCGAACATAGCATTTCTCAAATTCCTTTGCGTGAAAACCACACCCGCACAAACCAGCAGACCGTCCTCGAATGGGGAGGACAAATGACCAACACGATCGAGCCGAGGAATACCCTAGACTGGGGGCGTCAAGCCTTAACTCGCCTTCCGGACAACTTTGGCTTGGGGGAAACTGCTCTGGACTGGGCCGATGGCCCAATCCACGAAATTGGCCCAAACCGATCTAGGTCGCTGTGGCACGTAGCACTTCTAAGCGATCTGGGAGCTGATCAACAGCTGAGATCGAGCTGGCTAATCTGACAGCTAGGGAGCTTCCTCGAATCTTATAAATAGAGGTCCACCCCCCCGGGCACAAAAAGGTACACTAATCATCCCATCTCTCATTTCCTGCTTTGACTCCTTTTTGCCTGACTTGGGTGTCAGAGTGTCTTTGCAGGTACACCCACCTGAGCTCTGCTCGCGACCTCACACCCCGGCAGAGCGGCCAAGCAATCTACCCGTTCCACCCTTGTGCGATCAAGGTACGGATCAATTTGTTTTAATTAAATTGGCTGTTATTCTCAATGATCTATTCCATCTTTAACACCACCTGATAAAAGGAGCTTCAATACTAGTGGAACTGATCAGCAGGTAGGCCTGATACTCTGGTTTTCAATAGTAGTGTTAGAATTGCTTATTTTTGTAACATCCCTAATCTTTAGTCGAAAGTGAAGATTAGAAGTGACTTTCATTTTTAAAATCAGATCACGCATAAGCGTCTTTAGACTGAGCGAATTAATTTCTTCTCTCAACTAACTCAATAAAATAAAACACGAGTATTGTCATACCCCAATTTTGTCCGGCTTAGGTCCAAACCCTAGTTTTCCACACAAAAATAAATTATGCATTGCATTTTAGGTCCTAGAAACCGCTCCAAAGTTTTTGAAATCATTTTTAGGGTTAGAATGCACTTTTTGGGGAAATTAGGGTTTTTAAGGTCAAAAAGGGCATTTTGGTCATTTCTCACAAAGAGGTCTATAAAAAATAATTTTTGCATGAACCAAAGACCAAGAATCGATTTATATTATTTTCTAAAGGCCATGAAATCGATTTTTAAGCTCACCTATAGGCCAAGAATCGATTTCCTAAATCCTATGTTAAAGCATGAAATCGATTTGTGCATATACATAAGCCAAAGGTAAGAATCGATTTCCTTCTATTTCAAAAGACCTTGAAATCGATTGTCAAGCCATCCCATAGGCCATGAATCGATTCCTCATTGTTTTAACTAAGTGAAGAATCGATTTTCACCTATAAAGGATGTCCTGAGAATCGATTGTTACATTTTCCCTAAAAGGCAAGAATCGATTCCTCCTTGTTTTAACTAAGCTAAGAATCGATTTTCACCTATACAAAAGGTCCTGAAAATCGATTCCTCTTTGTTTTAACTGAGCTAAGAATCGATTTTCACCTATACAAAAGGTCCTGAAAATCGATTCCTACTTGTTTTCAAAGAACAAAGAATCGATTCCCATGTTTTCCAAAGAATAAAGAATCGATTCCTCACTATTTCAACTATCCAAAGAATCGACTCTTGAGGCTTCCAAGATGATAATAGTCGATTATCACATTATTACACATCATACATAATCGATTCTTTTCATTTCATTAAATTGTTTTTTTCAGATCTACGCGTTCCTAAGCCTATAAATAGGCAACCTCAAGTCACATTTTGGGAGGACACAGATTTTCACACACATTTTCACGAGATCAGAGAAAAAACCCATTTTTCTCGAAATTTCTCACATTTTAGAAAAACTCTTCTACGCTTTATTTTTTTCGCTCTATTCGTTCCGTTGGTCCGTCTGAGCTGATCTTCTGCAAGATTTAGTTGAAGTTGCGTTCTTCAAAGTTGTAGTACCTGCATTCATCAGAGGTATTTTTGTCTTTATATTTGTTAATATTTAATCATTGTGATTCATGCCAAAATTGCCCTATGTGATTTAACTTAGCTATAGTGTCATTGTTGATGATGAACCACATGATTCCCACTCATGCCTAGTGCATCATTTTCTAAGTGGTGAAGATGGTCTCAGATGATTCAACCTCCCCCTTTTAAACCCTTTCAAAAACATTTTATTAGAACTACGTCGCTTTGATTCCCATTTGGGATACGTAGGAGCGAGTCACGTTCTCGTCAAGCGCAACAAATAAAAATCCTTTTTCAACCGTAAACAAATCATTTTCACAAAACAAACAAAAGGAATCATTTTCAAACCCATTGTTGCTAGTAGCTCATCAGAGCCTTTGTTCGTTTAGCTATTAGTGGCAATGTCCTTTTCCCATAAGAATAATAAACGATGATCCATCATAACCTTTGTTAGTTTGATCGTCGTACAAATCAATCTCTTTCGAAAATCGATTTCAAAAAAGATAATAAAAAACGAGTTGTTATCAATAGTCCATCAGAATCTTTGTTCGTTTGACTAGCGGTACAATTCTCATTATTCGAGTATTTAGTAGTGATTCATCATAGCCTCTGCTAGTTTAATCATTCACTAATTCTCGTCCTATTTCAAAAACTCACCAAAAAAAGATTAAAAAACAAAAACTTTTCAAAAAGACAACCTAGAACTACGTCGCCTTTGATTCTCCACCCGGAGATACGTAGGAGCAGGGCCACGCCCCTGTCAAGCGCAAAAATAAACAATTTCTAAATTAAAAAATACAAACACATCTCTTTCATGAAACAAAAATCAAAAATCTTATCTTCAAAGTAGGGGATTAAGTCGGTCGTACGGCCGGGTTAATCATTGTTTTAGGATAAGTGAACTGTGGTCCTTCAGAGCCCCAGCGCTCCTTCAGCCCCCAGCGGCCCTTCAGACCCCCAGTGGTCCTTCAACACAGATCACACAATCCTAAGACCCCTATATTAAAAAACACCAACACACAAACATTTTCTAACCAAGAACTACGTAGCTTTGAATTCTCCATCGTACCCGGAGATACGTAGGAGCGGGCCATGTCCCGTCAAGCACTCTTTTTTCTAAAAAACCTTTTTCCCCCCAAAATAAAATTTTTGTTAAGTTTTCCCATTCATCTTCAAACAAGAAATAAATGGGCAAATCTAGATATTTTTCAAATCAAACGTTAAAACCACAAATTTAATTAGAGGTTCCCTTTCGGTAGAAAGGACGTGTGCGGTGCTAACACCTTCCTCGCACGTAATCGACCCCCGAACCTATATCTCTAGTTTTCAAAAGACCATCCGCCTTGTCCAAAAGACCTTTTTTCAATGTTTTGGTCTTAAAATTAAAATATTGGTGGCGGCTCCAAAATTTTTTCCACGTTGTACATTGAGAAACCCAAACGGGGGATTTTTCGGGGTGCAACAGCTGGCGACTCCGCTGGGGAACTTTTTTTAGAAGACGAGGGTCAAGCCTAACTAATTAAAATGTGTGGTTTAATGTATTATTGATTTGATTAATACCTTGTTTGCCTTTCTTTCTTATCATTGATTGTAGGCATATGCATTTGTCTTCTTTGCTGTTCCCTATCTCTTCTTTTAATCCTTTTTATATGTTTATGCTCATGCATTCTTCCAACCCCCATGTTCCCTTCTTTCTTTGCTCCTTTCTTCAAGGTAAGCTCATGCATTTCTCCCCAATTCTATCATGCCCCTTCTTCTCAGCTCCCTTTCTGAAGTAAGTAATGTGTTTGTTGTTGGTACCCTAGGCTAGTTGTATTTGAATGATATTAAACCCTAGGATAGACGACATGCTATTGTCTGGACTGTCTGGATTTTCATTTGCTGGTGGGGTAGTTTTGAGGAAATGCCCTTCACACACACCACTTGTACCTTGAGATGATATGCTTTGAGAGAAAGACCATAACCCAGGTCTGTGAGAGTATCTTAGGATGAGTGGATTCAAGTAGCGAGAGCCCATCAGGACCTTTGTCCGTTTGGCTACAGGCGAAAGTTTCAATCAGAGTTGTGCTCTTTCATGATGCCTTGTACCTAGCAGTTCGCTGCATTTACGAGGAATTTCGTGAAAGAGACTGTGGCTCTGATGACCTTTGTGAGGGTGTGAGTAGAGCTACATAAGAATATTATCCCTAAAGTGTCTTAGATCATAGGTTCTACCCCATTTTAGGTCACCAGGGCTTTCCAAATTGTGTGCTGCATCGTGCATTCAGTTCAATCAATTTTCCCTCGGAATTTTCGAAAATTAAAAAAAAGATGTGCTTTTCCTTTTCAATAAAACGCCTATATGAGGTGGTATATAGTGTGAAAATTCTCAAAATCACCACCCGTAAATATTCTCTTTCTGTAAAAAACAAAAAGAAGTATCTTGCATCCTGCATCATTACATCATTGCGTCATTTGCATTGAATACAGTTCCCATTTTGAAAAGAATCATTCATCTTGCATTCCCTTTCGTTACATAAAGAAAAAACAAAAAACAATTATCATCTGCATAGCATAAGCATTTCTTTTATAATCATGCAAAAAAAAAAAATCCTCGTCAAGTTCATCCAACACGAGACATTCATACATAAGCATTATTTCAAAAAAGTGCAGTAGAACTACGTAAGCTTTGATTCCTCATTACAATGGGGATACGTAGGATCGGGTCATACCCCGTCAAGCACATTTTTCTAAAACCTTTTTTCCAATAAATCATTTGCATCTCCAAATAATTTTCAAAATCATGTTCCAAAACTAAAAAAAACAAAAAAGAAAATCATTGTGAGTATCATGCATTTCATTGCACAAAAAAATGAAAATAAGAAAGCATCTCATTCATAATCATGAATAAAAATCATCATCAAACTTATTCAAAATGTAGCATTCATGCACCATTTCGTCACTTTGGTTCAAATACATCATTCCTCCATACATGCATCTTTCAAAAAAGGAAGGGGCATTGGCATTTCATACCTTGCCTTGCCTCTAAAAAAATCATCATCATCTAGAGAAAAACATCATTCCTGCATCTTTCATCATTCAAAAGAAAAAGGGGTATTGGTATTTCATACCTGGTCTCACCTCTAAAAAATAAAATAAAATCAAAATCAAAAATCATTTTGAAAAAAAGGGGCATCATTCTTGCATCATTTTCATTCCATATTTTGTCTTGCATTAAAAATAACAAAATTATTTAGAATAAGCCACACTCTTCGAGTGGTCATTCTCCACGCATTTGTGTAACATCCCCAATTTCGCTAATTTAATTATTTAAATTAGCAAGATGTCAAGGTGATTAATTAAGCATTTTTGATTAATTATGATATGGTGAGTTAATTGGGATTTTAAGCAAATAGGAGCACAGGGGTATTATCGTCTTTTCCGCCCTTAAGTGGGTTCAGCTGACCCATTCTTCCACAAGACACCCACATAAGCATCATTTAATTATTGTACTACTTATTGAGGAGTTGCATGATTAGTTGAGGTTTTGGTGATTTAAATTGGCTTCAAATAAGTATTTAGAGTGAACAAAGGGTAATAGGGTCTTTTCATATCATTAAGTGACCTTCAGCTGAAATACCCAAGATCAGACCCCACTCACTCCCATACACCTCACTTTCAGAATTTTGAAAGCATAGCACATGGAGAGAGTGAGAGAGGCCGTAGGGAGGGAAGAAGAGGGAGAGGAAGGAGATGTTCTTCAACCATTGATGCATGTTGCATATTCCTCCACCATTCAACTCAGCTTCTTCTCCTCTACCTATTGATACTAATATCATCAACTGATTCCTTCTCCATCTCATTCCACCATTTTTGAACCTAGAAGCTAAAAGTGGATGATAATGGAGTTTTGAGCTTTGTGATGCTTTGCATATTCATTATAGAACGAAACTAGAGTAGAACTGAAAGTGTATTGTGGATTGGAACTCATTGGGAGGAACTACAGTAGCTAGAGGTATTTGGAATTCATCTTGAAGCTTGTTGAAGCTGGAAATTCGAAGTTGGGGTTGAAGATACTCAAGTTCACCAATAGGGAAACAAATCCAGTAGAAAACCCGTATGGACCACCTTCATTGTTTTCATCGTATCTCACTGTACACTGCTTCGATGATCGTGATTTTTGTCCCTCTGGAAACTAGACACAAAGATCTTAATTTTGGGCACAAGAACCATCGGATTCCAATTAGAAATGAAGAAGATATCGTATCCACAAGTTCCAGTTGTGAATCAGCCACTGTCCTGGACCAGTCACCTTGTTTCGGGTGTATCTCCCAAGTTACTGGATGCATGCGTATGAACCTTTGACCATCAGAAAGTAGACAAAATTATCTACAGAATGGGCACTGGTTTGAAGGGTTTTGGCCACGAATTGACCAAGATACACGTGTTACAAAACTGCTCACTGATTCTGGAAAACGGATGCGAAATTGGAAGTGTTAGTTCCTCAAATTTCGGATCGAATCGCCAAAGTTCGAGAGACGCCAATTCCGTAGTCAAGGAGGAAGTTCAGTAACTGGATTTGTGATTGGTTGCTGTTCCGAAGTTCAGTTTCGAGTACCGGACGAGTTCGGTGCGAGTACGTGATTACGGGAATTGTTCGAGAGGTTACGGTTCGTGAGGACGTGATTTCTCGCGAGGTCGTCAAATCGGTGAGTTCTATACTCGCTTAGGGATGTTTTTGACATTGAGTCATATTACTTTCTGAAATGATATTATTGAAAATCCGCTTTGTGAAAACTTGACGCAAACGTTTTATCGAAAAACCGTAAATTGCATGATTGCCCGAATTGATTGAATTGTTGATTGATGATATGTGTTGTTTGATTGTTTAAATCGCTTTCACTGGTCTGCAATAATAATTGTCATGTTAGGATATCGATCGGAAGGGAAATTGGAATCGGAACGGAATGGAAATTACTCATGGAAAGCCTGTTTTCTAGAAAACTGATGGAGACGCACGGATCGTGCGCCTAGTCGCACGGGTCGTGCGTATCCTTCTGAAACTTTTTACCATTTTGTTCAACAACGCACGGGTCGTGCACCTACACACACGGGTCGTGTTAGACCTTCTGATCCTCAGATTTAAAGTACCTTTTTATCCATTCCAAATGATTCCAATCCTCTTCTAATCCATTCCCCATGGTTCCCCAACAATGTAAAGATTGATATCATGGAGTTAATCATGTTGGATAGAAAACTTGTGTGTTATGAATGTGACGAAAACCGTACTTAGAGAACGCGTGAGAACACAAGTCAATAAATGTTAACGGACCTTGAGCCCAATCATGTTAAGATAACGAACTTCAAGTTCATCATGTCATGTAAGCTAATTGATTGTAAGTCTATAAAGACATAAAAACTCTCAATTCATGTAAACACAAATCAAGTTACTTTCCCTCGGGGAAAGGTAGATGGTATACCTTGTGTATATCGAGGGTGACGATCCTCCAGTTATTAGCATACCTAGTGGAGGGGAGTCATGAATCCAACGCTAGGACCCTAGCATTATTCGAATAGAATTTCGGATTGGGGTTTCCGTAGATATTGGGCAATCAAGATTGTCTAGCATTATATCTCGGGTTGTGCTAAGTTCATGTTAAAATATGATCCGTAGTCGCTTATTAGGGCTACATCAGGAAAAATCAGAAATGTAACGAGTAGTCGCTTATTAGGGCTATAAGTTACGAGAAAACATCATGTATTCACGTGGTCGCTTATTAGGGCCACGAGTTCAGATTCGAGTATAACAAACCGTTAGAGTTGGTCAGGGGTCTCGATAGGACTCACTGAGATAATGTTTATCTCACCCTTCATATTTGTGGTTTTTACAGAGAAACAGGGGAAGGCCAAGGCAACCAAGCACGGTTAGCAGGTGTGACTCGAGGAGTCCGGAAGTTTATGTTTCTTGTTTAGGCCCTTGTCCTTTTGTAGTACTTTTGTTGTCGGTTGTATAACTATTATGTATAAGTTATAAATCGTTTCCGCTACTTTATGTTTTGATTATTGAACACCAGGATCATGTACAAGTCTTAAGTTTTGGAACTTAAGCATTTTCAGGAATTTTTATAAGGTTCAGAGAACCATTTGATATGTATTATCAAAAGTTTTAGATGTGTTCAATATTTCAATAACAGGAAGTTACTCTGATGTATGCCATTTAGTGCATTTCGGTGATTCTACATGTTAGAATTTATCGGGGTGTTACATTATGGTATCAGAGCAGTTCGACCTAGTCGGGCTTAGTTTAGTTTAGGGTTGAGTCGATTCCTTGTTAGTCCTTGTTGTGATTACACTTGTGATGCTAAGAGACATTGAGCCTGATCAACTCAATACTTGGTGTATCATAAGCGGAATTATGGAAGGATGACCAAGAAGTAGTCCTCGACCAAGACCGAAGTTCCTTGAAACCCGTTTCATCTTAGGGAATGTTGGAAAGGAGAAAGTAGTTAAGCCATCAACTCTGAATGCAAAGTTAAAAGGTAACCTATCAAGGGAAAGAAAGTGCAGTTGTATGATTCCTCAAGATTCTCCAAGTGTTTTGCTGGTAGGAAGCCCAAGAGGTGAATGTCGTCCTAGTGCGACTCAGTGGTAATAATTTTAAGAAAAATGGTCACTCAATCCTGAGTGCCCAAAAAGAGGAAAAGAAAGAGTCAGATAAGCCTACTTCAGCTCGGAAGAAGGTCTACACTGCAGATGCTCAGAAAGTCAAGGCTACAGACACTCCACCGAGAATATGGATATTGTCCTAGGTACGAGTTGGATAACTGTCAGTCATGTGACTATAGATTGTTTTCATCGAACTATCGGTTTCGCCTCCGAATCAGTGGAGCTACAGCCGCCAAACCCTGAAGTTGTTATTTCTTTCACTTCAGCTAGTGACTGTTTGTTTCAAGGCGCAAGAGCTTATGTCATGATGTTGTCTGCATCCACTGAGACAGGTCTAGATATATCTTCTGTACAAGTTGCTGATGAATTTCTTGATGTAATTCCTGATGAAGTTTCTTCGTTACCTCCGGATCGTAAGGTGGAGTTTTCTATAGGGTTGGCTCCAGGCACTGGACCAATTTCTATAGCTCCGTATAGAATGTCGCCATTAGAGTTGAGAGAATTGAAAGTCCAATTGGAAGAGCTAATTTCCAAACGGTTTATCTGGCCGAGTGCCTCACCATGGGGTGCTCCGGTATTACTTGTCAAGAAGAAGGACGGAAGTATGAGATTGTGTATCGATTATCGTCAGTTGAATAAGGTGACTATCAAGAACAAGTACCCCTTACCGAGAATTGATGATTTGCTAGACCAATTGAGAGGAGCTTCTGTATTTTCAAAGATTGATTTGAGGTTCGGCTATCACCAAATTAGGGTTCGAGCTTTGGCCGTCCCGAAGACCGCTTTCCTTACGAGGTATGGACACTATGAATTTGTAGTGATGCCCTTTGTAACACCCTAAAATTATTTAATTAATTTAATTAATTAAGTAATTGGGGATTTAAATTAAATTATTTGATGTAATTTAATTAATTGAATTTATGTTAATATGCGTAGGAAGCATTAGAAAGTGGAGGTGCCAAACCAAATGGACTTGGGCCTAAGTGAGAAGCCCAAGCCCATTATCCTTGTCATATGCGAAGTGGAGTAGAGCATAGGGGGTTAGGGTTTTGCTAGTTGTTGCGAAATCAAAAGAGAAAAAACAAGAAAGAAAGAAAAGAGCGTGGGATAGAGAGAGAGGAAGGAGGCGGCCAAGAGAAGAAGGAGGAGAGGAATTCGAAGAGCAAAGAAGAGGGGATCTCCGTTGTTGCTGTGGATCTGTAGGTGACTGCATCCTAGGCATCGATTTCTTCTTGATAAGGTTAGGGGAGCTCTATCACTCTATCTAATACATTCTATGATAGGTCCTAGATCTAAGGTTCATGCTAGATTTCGTGATGTTCTTGATGATTTTTGTGCGTTTCTTGATGTTCTTGAATGTTGACTTCCATATATGTTAATTATAATGTGTTTCGCGAAATTCGATTTTTGTGTGGTGTGATCTATGAAGTTGTCTTATGGGTGGTGATATGCGCATAGGTTGAGAAATATGATGTTCATCTATGCATTGTTTTCGTTGGAAGTGAATTCGCATAGGGGTTGTGAGTGTCTTGGGCGCCTAGGGCGCCATGATAGTGTTAGTGAGGTTGTTTTGTTTAATTTGAGTTTTGATAAATTGAGTTTGGTGATTTTGAATGAGAAAAGTGTGTTTTTGTGTTGCTGGAAAATTGGGGTTTTCATGCTTTAGAATTGTTAAGAAAAACCAATTTTTGTGTTAAAAAGGGTTGAACAGCAAATCTGGGCGCTGTTGCAGTTTCCTGGGCGCTGAGTGCCTGGCCTGGGCGCTGGGCGCCTGTGTTGTGTTGTGCTGCGCGCAGGGGGCGCGCCTGGGCGCTAGGCGCCCGTGTCTGTTTGTGTTGCGCTGCGTTGCGCGTTGCTCCCCTGGGCGCATGGCGCCCGTGTCTGTGTTGCGTTGTGCGCGCCTGGGCGCTGGGTGCCTGTGTTGCCTGGGCGCCTAAGGCGCCTGTTCCCTGGATGTTGCCTAATTTTTCCAAAATTGTTTTTATCATAACTTTCGACTCAGACGTCCGTTTTGAACGATTCAAAAAGTGTCGTGAAGCTTTTTACGTTGTCCATCTATGGGTCTAATTTTTTAAAATGAAAAATTGTCATTTTCTGATTGTTTGTGGGCGCCCAAGTGGCCGTCCCTGGTGATCGTCCCAGTGACAGTGAAAAATGATACGAAGTTCTTTAAAAATCTCTTTTTGTGTATAAACAACAGTTTTAGCAAAGTAACGTCAAAAACGATGATTTTGACGATGATGCTCTCGGGGCTAGTTAAAAGACTGTTTTGCCCTTAGTGGCTAATTATTATTAGTTATGATGTATAAAAGACTGTTTTGCTTAGTGGCTAATTATTATTAGTTATGATGTATAAAAGACTGTTTTGCCCTTAGTGGCTAATTATTATTAGTTATGATGTATAAAAGACTGTTTTGCCCCTAGTGGCCAAAGTTGTAGATAATGATGTGTGAATGACGAGGATGCCCTTGGTGGTTAGTCAAATGACGTTTTTTGCCCTCAATGGCTAATGTTTGAGTTGAATGATGTTTATGTGTAAGTGACATTTGGGGCCTGAGTGGCTAAGCGATGTTAAGGCCTAAAAGGCTAAGTGACGTTATTTGTGTGTGAATTATGAAATGACAGGTGCTGTGCCTTTATTCGGCAAACCGGTAAGTGACGGGTCACATAGTTGACCTTGAATTGAGTAATTGTGTAATTGTGTATTGTGAGTGGTGCATGTCATAGTGTCTCATGCCCATCTGCATAAACCCAGTGATGTTTGAGGCCTGAGTGGCTAAGTGATGATAAGGCCTGAGTGGCTAAGCGACGTTTTGTGAAAAGGTACCTTCATGCATATACCCGCGAGTGGGTTGCATTTTCATAAGCTTACACGACATGAGTTGAGTATTGTAAATGATGTGAATGACGACTGTGATGTGGATGCTTAGTGTATTGGATGCTGATTATTCTAGTGTGTAGCCTATGATTAGTCCTTATCATATTTTCTATTATATAGACTGAAATGATGCTCACCCTTTCCTGTTTGAATGTTGCCCCCGTGTTGGTAACGTGCAGGTGATTCCCAGTGAAGGTCTTAGCTTCACTTTTGAGTCGAGTCGTCATGCTCTGATATGTAACACTAGGGAGGGGAATGAATGTTGTTTTTAAGTCATTTATGACATGTTGTGGTTATCGGATTTTAGTATTGCAAGCCCGGCATAGTGTAATGCCCCTTTATGACTAAACTATTGAATTTTCGATGTGAAGTTGTATTTTATTTGAAAATGACGTTTTGAAGTTATTATAAGACTGTTTTTCGAAAAGCGAGTCATTTGAAGAGTGACGTTTTAGTGAAGTAAGTGTGACATCCCTTGTGGTGTAAATAAATTTTGAAAACTCGGATATTTTATAAAACAAATTACCGTATAGAAAAGGGGTGTTACATTAGTGGTATCAGAGCAGTTCGGTCTGTCCGGCCAAGTTGTCCAGTGTGGAGTCTAGCTATCTCTCGAGTCTTGGTACTCGTTCTAACCATAATTTGTGTTGCAGTGATTAGCTAAATTGGTCAGACGGTATGACTGCTATTGTTGTTACTGGCGCTACTTAGTGTCTTACTGCTGCTATGTGTGTGTTTACTCTGAGTACTTTGTGTATGACTGTAATGTGTTGCTTGGTGTGTTTTCCTGTGTCTCTCGTCGATTTTCGACGAAGACCTTGTGGTGATTTTTGTTTGTTGCCGTTGGGTGTTTTTAGTATTGTGTGATTTGACGGGTAGGTGTAAAATTGATGAGGAATTGAGTACATTGTGATGTTGATGTTGTCACGTGTAATTTCGTGCCTTGATGTTTGATGATGATTGAGATTGAATTAAGATGAGGAGTATGATGTGTTATAAATTTTAATAATTAATTTGTATGTTCTGACGTGTGAATACAATGAGTTGAGACGTTTTAAAAAGAAAATTAAATGTTTTGAAAGTATGTATTCTATACATCCCCACGGGTGTATAGGCGCCAAATTCTAATTGTGTATATGTGTTGTTGTGTTGTTTTAAAAATGAATAGCGTACTGTTTTTACACTGTTTCGAGTTGCCGTTTTGTTTGGAAACAATGGTGTGTCGTTTTTACATTGCTGAAAGTGCTGTTTGTTTGTGAAGATAATAGTAAGCTGTTTTATGTTGAAAAGGTGTTGCCGCTTCATTGTTTAAATTAGATATATGAGCTACTGTATTTACAAGTAAATGGGTTGCTATTATTCACTCGGTTTTGCATGCTATTTCTATGCGCAGTTCTGTTTTAAGCGCTGTTTTTGTAGGTGCTGTTTTTCCTCAGCTTAAAATGTGATGTTTTCTCGATTTGAAATGAGGTATTTTCTAAAGGAAAAGAGTGTATTTTTTTTTTCTAAAATATAAAGTGATGATTAAATTGAATCGAATTGAATTGAATTGATAATGGTTCGTAGAGTTGATAATTGGATTTGATGTTTTCAAAGAAATCAAAGTTACAATTGTATTTAAAATAAATGGTGTGCTGTTTGACAGTGTTTCAGGTCGCTGTTCTATTTTTTTTTTTAAAATGAATAGTGTGCTGTCTTATATTGTCCAAAGTTGTTATCCTGCTTTTGAAAATAAGAGGGGGCTGTTTTTATGCTGTGAAGAGTTGCTGTCTTGCTGTTTTTCAAAATAAAATGCTGCTATTTGCTACATAAGAATGATGCGGTTTGCTTAAAAACGAGTTGCTGTGTTGCGGTTTATTTCTATGAAATGAGTTGCTGTTTTTATGAAATAATCGTATTGCTGTTTTGCGAAAATGAAGCGCTATTTTTGTGTTGTAAACGTGCTGTTTCCACTGCCGTTGCGCGCTAAAAAGAAGTATTATTTTCACTCCGTGTTTTGCTGTTGCTGCGCGCTAAAAGACCACTGTTTACACCTTATTGTTGTTGTTGTTGTTCTTCTTGGTCTTGCTGTTGCCGTTTTACTCAAATGATGTGGTTATTTTCACACTGTTTACCCAAAAATTTTACGAGGATGTTTACAAAAAAAAAAAAAAAAATTGACGTGCTTTTCCCAAAGTTAAAGAGTTGGCTATATTGTTTACCGTTGCTGTTTCATTTTGAAAATAATAGTGCGCTGTTTTTATATGGTTTAAAGATGCTGTTTTGTTTTGAGATTAATAGTGTGCCATTTTTATGTCGTTAATGTTGCCGTATTTGCTGCTGTTTTCGCACATTAAAGTGTACTGTTCTCTACAATCTAGAGCGTTGTTTTCTTCGACTTAAATGTGATGTTCACTCAAATATAACGCGTTGTTCTCTTAATAATTTAAAGTGCCGAGTTCTTAAAATTAAAATGATGTTTTCTTGAATCAAGTGGGTCGTTTCGAAAATTTTGAAAAGGGCTGTCTTCCTATTTTCTTTAGTACTGTTACTGTATTGTGAGAGGTTGCTGTCTCGATTTTTTTTTTTTTTTTTAGTATTTTGTATTATTTTATTTTATGTGCTGTTTGGTCCCTATGTACGTTGACTTAGTCCTTTATTGACAAAGGAGTCATGTAATTAATTGTGACTGATGTGATTGATGTGGTGTGTGCTTCACTTTGGTGAAGTTATGATGTGTTGTTGATGAGTCGGTCCTATGAAGGACCTAGGGGGAAAATGGGAGTTGAGGAACTCTCAGCGCAAAGATGTCATGGTTGGTGTTGTCACTTTCGTTGAAGAACGTTAATGGGTGTCTCGCCAATTTCAAGTGAATGGGTGTTGTAGTCGTAGCTAAGTTCGATCATAGTGTGAGAGGACCAAAGAAACAAGAAGAGATGAAGGTTAGGTGTGTAGGGTGACATAAGAACCGAGATGTGGGTACCTGACTATAAGTGGGTCGAACCGAATGGGAGTCGACGTGTGGTGTCGTCGAAGTATATGGAAATCGAAGTATAAGTGGGACGAAGTGCATTGTTGCAGCGTTATCAATGTAGGTAGAAGCTAGTGTGGTTGAAGCATAAAGTGCCTAAGGGCAGCGTATGGGTGGCAAGGAGAATGATGGAGAGCCGAAGTAGATGTAACCGAGGTAGTTGTAGAGGTGAGTGATGATGAGGTGTGGTTGCCTAAGTGAAGTGTCACGGTGTTTGAGTAGTTGAGTGTGACTTTGATGACCTTCAGATTAGAACATCTAATTAAGAGTAGCAATGTAGAGAAGGGTGATGGACGGGGATGGTTGGAAGTGACTAGGAGGTTGGGTTTCGTTTCGTAGAGTGGAGTAAATTTTCGAGGACGAAAATATTCTAAGTGGGGGAGAGTTGTAACACCCTAAAATTATTTAATTAATTTAATTAATTAAGTAATTGGGGATTTAAATTAAATTATTTGATGTAATTTAATTAATTGAATTTATGTTAATATGCGTAGGAAGCATTAGAAAGTGGAGGTGCCAAACCAAATGGACTTGGGCCTAAGTGAGAAGCCCAAGCCCATTATCCTTGTCATATGCGAAGTGGAGTAGAGCATAGGGGGTTAGGGTTTTGCTAGTTGTTGCGAAATCAAAAGAGAAAAAACAAGAAAGAAAGAAAAGAGCGTGGGATAGAGAGAGAGGAAGGAGGCGGCCAAGAGAAGAAGGAGGAGAGGAATTCGAAGAGCAAAGAAGAGGGGATCTCGTTTGTTGCTGTGGATCTGTAGGTGACTGCATCCTAGGCATCGATTTCTTCTTGATAAGGTTAGGGGAGCTCTATCACTCTATCTAATACATTCTATGATAGGTCCTAGATCTAAGGTTCATGCTAGATTTCGTGATGTTCTTGATGATTTTTGTGCGTTTCTTGATGTTCTTGAATGTTGACTTCCATATATGTTAATTATAATGTGTTTCGCGAAATTCGATTTTTGTGTGGTGTGATCTATGAAGTTGTCTTATGGGTGGTGATATGCGCATAGGTTGAGAAATATGATGTTCATCTATGCATTGTTTTCGTTGGAAGTGAATTCGCATAGGGGTTGTGAGTGTCTTGGGCGCCTAGGGCGCCATGATAGTGTTAGTGAGGTTGTTTTGTTTAATTTGAGTTTTGATAAATTGAGTTTGGTGATTTTGAATGAGAAAAGTGTGTTTTTGTGTTGCTGGAAAATTGGGGTTTTCATGCTTTAGAATTGTTAAGAAAAACCAATTTTTGTGTTAAAAAGGGTTGAACAGCAAATCTGGGCGCTGTTGCAGTTTCCTGGGCGCTGAGTGCCTGGCCTGGGCGCTGGGCGCCTGTGTTGTGTTGTGCTGCGCGCAGGGGGCGCGCCTGGGCGCTAGGCGCCCGTGTCTGTTTGTGTTGCGCTGCGTTGCGCGTTGCTCACCTGGGCGCATGGCGCCCGTGTCTGTGTTGCGTTGTGCGCGCCTGGGCGCTGGGTGCCTGTGTTGCCTGGGCGCCTAAGGCGCCTGTTCCCTGGATGTTGCCTAATTTTTCCAAAATTGTTTTTATCATAACTTTCGACTCAGACGTCCGTTTTAAACGATTCAAAAAGTGTCGTGAAGCTTTTTACGTTGTCCATCTATGGGTCTAATTTTTTAAAATGAAAAATTGTCATTTTCTGATTGTTTGTGGGCGCCCAAGTGGCCGTCCCTGGTGATCGTCCCAGTGACAGTGAAAAATGATACGAAGTTCTTTAAAAATCTCTTTTGGTGTATAAACAACAGTTTTAGCAAAGTAACGTCAAAAACGATGATTTTGACGATGATGCTCTCGGGGCTAGTTAAAAGACTGTTTTGCCCTTAGTGGCTAATTATTATTAGTTATGATGTATAAAAGACTGTTTTGCCCTTAGTGGCTAATTATTATTAGTTATGATGTATAAAAGACTGTTTTGCCCCTAGTGGCCAAAGTTGTAGATAATGATGTGTGAATGACGAGGATGCCCTTGGTGGTTAGTCAAATGACGTTTTTTGCCCTCAATGGCTAATGTTTGAGTTGAATGATGTTTATGTGTAAGTGACATTTGGGGCCTGAGTGGCTAAGCGATGTTAAGGCCTAAAAGGCTAAGTGACGTTATTTGTGTGTGAATTATGAAATGACAGGTGCTGTGCCTTTATTCGGCAAACCGGTAAGTGACGGGTCACATAGTTGACCTTGAATTGAGTAATTGTGTAATTGTGTATTGTGAGTGGTGCATGTCATAGTGTCTCATGCCCATCTGCATAAACCCAGTGATGTTTGAGGCCTGAGTGGCTAAGTGATGATAAGGCCTGAGTGGCTAAGCGACGTTTTGTGAAAAGGTACCTTCATGCATATACCCGCGAGTGGGTTGCATTTTCATAAGCTTACACGACATGAGTTGAGTATTGTAAATGATGTGAATGACGACTGTGATGTGGATGCTTAGTGTATTGGATGCTGATTATTCTAGTGTGTAGCCTATGATTAGTCCTTATCATATTTTCTATTATATAGACTGAAATGATGCTCACCCTTTCCTGTTTGAATGTTGCCCCCGTGTTGGTAACGTGCAGGTGATTCCCAGTGAAGGTCTTAGCTTCACTTTTGAGTCGAGTCGTCATGCTCTGATATGTAACACTAGGGAGGGGAATGAATGTTGTTTTTAAGTCATTTATGACATGTTGTGGTTATCGGATTTTAGTATTGCAAGCCCGGCATAGTGTAATGCCCCTTTATGACTAAACTATTGAATTTTCGATGTGAAGTTGTATTTTATTTGATAATGACGTTTTGAAGTTATTATAAGACTGTTTTTCAAAAAGCGAGTCATTTGAAGAGTGACGTTTTAGTGAAGTAAGTGTGACATCCCTTGTGGTGTAAATAAATTTTGAAAACTCGGATATTTTATAAAACAAATTACCGTATAGAAAAGGGGTGTTACACCCTTCGGTTTGACCAATGCTCCAGCCGTATTCATGGATTATATGAATCGGATTTTTACTCCCTACCTGGATCAGTTTGTTGTGGTGTTCAGTGATGATATCTTGGTGTACTCTAAGACGATTGAGGAGCATGTGCAACATCTCCGAATTGTTCTGAACGTACTCCGAGAGAAGAAGTTGTATGCTAAGCCATCCAAATGTGATTTTTGGATGCCCGAAGTTAAGTTTCTGGGTCATGTGATATCTCAGGAAGGTGTTGCAGTGGATCCCAGTAAGATTGAAGCTGTGGTAGACTGGGAACAACCATCCACAGTTACTGAGGTAAGAAGTTTCTTGGGATTAGCTGGGTATTATCGAAGATTCATTCAAGGATTTTCCCAGCAGGTTCTTCCACTCACGCGGTTAACTCGCAAGGGCCAGCCGTTTGTTTGGGACTCAGACTGTGATGATTGTTTCACGAAATTGAAGGATCGTTTGACTTCTGCACCTATCCTGGTTCTTCCGGATCCGTCAGTAGGATTTCAAATCTATTGCGACGCTTCTGGTAAGGGTTTGGGATGTGACCTGATGCAGAATCAACAAGTAGTTGCTTATGCCTCCAGACAGTTGAAGCCGCATGAAGAGAATTACCCAACTCATGATTTAGAGTTGGCGGCGATTGTGTTTGCTCTAAAGATTTGGAGACATTACCTGTATGGGTCTCGTTTCGAAGTCTTTAGTGACCACAAGAGCCTTAAGTAATTGTTTGACCAAAAGGAGCTGAACAACAGACAAAGGAGATTGGGTAGAATTCCTAAAGGATTATGATTTTGAATTGAAGTACCATCCTGGTAAGGCTAATGTTGTGGCCGATGCTTTAAGTAGAAAGTCTATCCACACTGCAGAGTTGATGATGCACGAGATGTCCTTGTTGGAATCATTTAGAGACCTTAATTTGAGAGTGAAGGCAAGAAGGAACATGCTAGTGTTGAGCCATATTCAGATTTCAAGTTCCTTGAGAAGTCTGATTCACTCAGCCCAAGAAAGTGATGTAGAACTGCAAGCGCAAAAGAGATTGCCGAGTTACACCGAAGACGGTGATGGCGTAATTCGTTTTAGTGGTAGAATCTGTGTGCCGAATGATAAAAATGTGAAAAGGCCAGTTTTAGAGGAGGCTCATAAGAGTCGGTTCTCAATACATCCTGGGTCTACCAAGATGTATCGAGATTTGAGGCAATTGTACTGGTGGTCGAGTATGAAAGTAGATATTGCAGAGTTTGTGTCTCGATGCTTGACTTGTCAACGGGTTAAGATAGAACGCCAGGTGGCCAGTTACAGCCGTTGAATGTACCTGAATGGAAATGGGAAAGCATATCTATGGATTTTGTCATGGGATTACCACGGTCCCAAGCCGGAAATGATTCTATTTGGGTAGTGGTGGATCGCCTGACCAAGTCCGCTCATTTTATTCCAGTGCGTTCGACTCACAAGGTTGCTAGGTTAGCAGATGGATACCTCAAGAATATTGTGAAGTTGCATGGAATCCCTACAAGTATCATCTGTGATCGAGATCCCAAGTTTACATCTCGATTTTGGAGAGCATTGAATATGGCGTTGGGAACAAAGGTGTGTGTTAGCACCGCTTACCATCCTCAAACAGACGGGCAGACTGAGAGGACAATCCAAACATTGGAGGATATGTTGAGGGCTTGTGTCCTTGATAGTGGAGGCAGATGGGAAGATCATCTTCCATTGGTGGAACTTTCATACAACAACAGTTACCATTCTAGTATAGGGATGGCTCCATATGAAGCATTGTATGGAAGGAAGTGTAGAACACCATTGTGTTGATGGGATGTAGGTGAGCAGAGATTGTTGGGACCGGAATTGGTCCGTGAGACTACGGAGAAGATCCGTCAGATAAGAGAAAGGATGAAAGCCGCGCAGAGTCGACAAAAGAGTTATGCGGATAAGAGAAGAAGGCCGTTAGAATTCAAAGAAGGAGACCATGTCTTTTGAGACTTTCTCCAACCATCGGAACCGGTATTGCTTTGCGAGCGAAGAAGCTCAGTCTTCGGTATGTCGGACCCTTCCAGATTATCGAGCGAGTTAGGCCGGTAGCGTATCGCATTGCATTACCTCCAGAATTGTCCAGATTACATGATGTGTTTCATGTATCGCAGTTAAGGAAGTATATTCATGATCCGAATCAACCATTAAGTTATGAATCGATTGACATCAGACCGGATTTGTCTTATCGGCCTACTCCAATCAGGATCATTGAACGTGGCGAGAAAACGCTCCGGACAAGATCAATCCCTATTGTCAAGATACTTTGGGACGGTGCATCACTCGATGAAGCGACATGGGAAGTGGAGGAAAACATGCGGGTGAAATATCCCCATCTTTTCGATTGAGGTACGTTTTGTCAATTTTGAGGACAAAATTTTTAAAAGTTGGGGTGATTGTAACATCCCCAATTTCGCTAATTTAATTATTTAAATTAGCAAGATGTCAAGGTGATTAATTAAGCATTTTTGATTAATTATGATATGGTGAGTTAATTGGGATTTTAAGCAAATAGGAGCACAGGGGTATTATCGTCTTTTCCGCCCTTAAGTGGGTTCAGCTGACCCATTCTTCCACAAGACACCCACATAAGCATCATTTAATTATTGTACTACTTATTGAGGAGTTGCATGATTAGTTGAGGTTTTGGTGATTTAAATTGGCTTCAAATAAGTATTTAGAGTGAACAAAGGGTAATAGGGTCTTTTCATATCATTAAGTGACCTTCAGCTGAAATACCCAAGATCAGACCCCACTCACTCCCATACACCTCACTTTCAGAATTTTGAAAGCATAGCACATGGAGAGAGTGAGAGAGGCCGTAGGGAGGGAAGAAGAGGGAGAGGAAGGAGATGTTCTTCAACCATTGATGCATGTTGCATATTCCTCCACCATTCAACTCAGCTTCTTCTCCTCTACCTATTGATACTAATATCATCAACTGATTCCTTCTCCATCTCATTCCACCATTTTTGAACCTAGAAGCTAAAAGTGGATGATAATGGAGTTTTGAGCTTTGTGATGCTTTGCATATTCATTATAGAACGAAACTAGAGTAGAACTGAAAGTGTATTGTGGATTGGAACTCATTGGGAGGAACTACAGTAGCTAGAGGTATTTGGAATTCATCTTGAAGCTTGTTGAAGCTGGAAATTCGAAGTTGGGGTTGAAGATACTCAAGTTCACCAATAGGGAAACAAATCCAGTAGAAAACCCGTATGGACCACCTTCATTGTTTTCATCGTATCTCACTGTACACTGCTCCGATGATCGTGATTTTTGTCCCTCTGGAAACTAGACACACAGATCTTCATTTTGGGCACAAGAACCATCGGATTCCAATTAGAAATGAAGAAGATATCGTATCCACAAGTTCCAGTTGTGAATCAGCCACTGTCCTGGACCAGTCACCTTGTTTCGGGTGTATCTCCCAAGTTACTGGATGCATGCGTATGAACCTTTGACCATCAGAAACTAGACAAAATTATCTACAGAATGGGCACTGGTTTGAAGGGTTTTGGCCACGAATTGACCAAGATACACGTGTTACAAAACTGCTCACTGATTCTGGAAAACGGATGCGAAATTGGAAGTGTTAGTTCCTCAAATTTCGGATCGAATCGCCAAAGTTCGAGAGACGCCAATTCCGTAGTCAAGGAGGAAGTTCAGTAACTGGATTTGTGATTGGTTGCTGTTCCGAAGTTCAGTTTCGAGTACCGGACGAGTTCGGTGCGAGTACGTGATTACGGGAATTGTTCGAGAGGTTACGGTTCGTGAGGACGTGATTTCTCGCGAGGTCGTCAAATCGGTGAGTTCTATACTCGCTTAGGGATGTTTTTGACATTGAGTCATATTACTTTCTGAAATGATATTATTGAAAATCCGCTTTGTGAAAACTTGACGCAAACGTTTTATCGAAAAACCGTAAATTGCATGATTGCCCGAATTGATTGAATTGTTGATTGATGATATGTGTTGTTTGATTGTTTAAATCGCTTTCACTGGTCTGCAATAATAATTGTCATGTTAGGATATCGATCGGAAGGGAAATTGGAATCGGAACGGAATGGAAATTACTCATGGAAAGCCTGTTTTCTAGAAAACTGATGGAGACGCACGGATCGTGCGCCTAGTCGCACGGGTCGTGCGTATCCTTCTGAAACTTTTTACCATTTTGTTCAACAACGCACGGGTCGTGCACCTACACGCACGGGTCGTGTTAGACCTTCTGATCCTCGGATTTAAAGTACCTTTTTATCCATTCCAAATGATTCCAATCCTCTTCTAATCCATTCCCCATGGTTCCCCAACAATGTAAAGATTGATATCATGGAGTTAATCATGTTGGATAGAAAACTTGTGTGTTATGAATGTGACGAAAACCGTACTTAGAGAACGCGTGAGAACACAAGTCAATAAATGTTAACGGACCTTGAGCCCAATCATGTTAAGATAACGAACTTCAAGTTCATCATGTCATGTAAGCTAATTGATTGTAAGTCTATAAAGACATAAAAACTCTCAATTCATGTAAACACAAATCAAGTTACTTTCCCTCGGGGAAAGGTAGATGGTATACCTTGTGTATATCGAGGATGACGATCCTCCAGTTATTAGCATACCTAGTGGAGGGGAGTCATGAATCCAACGCTAGGACCCTAGCATTATTCGAATAGAATTTCGGATTGGGGTTTCCGTAGATATTGGGCAATCAAGATTGTCTAGCATTATATCTCGGGTTGTGCTAAGTTCATGTTAAAATATGATCCGTAGTCGCTTATTAGGGCTACATCAGGAAAAATCAGAAATGTAACGAGTAGTCGCTTATTAGGGCTATAAGTTACGAGAAAACATCATGTATTCACGTGGTCGCTTATTAGGGCCACGAGTTCAGATTCGAGTATAACAAACCGTTAGAGTTGGTCAGGGGTCTCGATAGGACTCACTGAGATAATGTTTATCTCACCCTTCATATTTGTGGTTTTTACAGAGAAACAGGGGAAGGCCAAGGCAACCAAGCACGGTTAGCAGGTGTGACTCGAGGAGTCCGGAAGTTTATGTTTCTTGTTTAGGCCCTTGTCCTTTTGTAGTACTTTTGTTGTCGGTTGTATAACTATTATGTATAAGTTATAAATCGTTTCCGCTACTTTATGTTTTGATTATTGAACACCAGGATCATGTACAAGTCTTAAGTTTTGGAACTTAAGCATTTTCAGGAAGTTTATAAGGTTCAGAGAACCATTTGATATGTATTATCAAAAGTTTTAGATGTGTTCAATATTTCAATAACAGAAAGTTACTCTGATGTATGCCATTTAGTGCATTTCGGTGATTCTACATGTTAGAATTTATCGGGGTGTTACAATTTGCATCATACTTGCATATCATAATTTGTTCATTCATTCATTGCATAAAATAAGAGTTGTGCTGAGAAGCGAGACGTTCTTGCAAAACAATCATCCTTTTTAAAAAGTTTATCAAGGTGTTCCAAGGCACTCAGTTTTTCAAATCAATAGCTCATTTGCATTTCTTTCAAAAGCACTGCATCCCATCCATTCTATGACAAAAGACTGAAATAGTGTGTCAAAGAAAAAACAAATTTTTAACTGATGTTAACTCTCTGTGAAGCATTCTTCTAATGAGCGTGCATGCTATGAGTACATTCTCTTGTTTGAGTCCGTTGGTTTTCCTCCCTTACCACAGTTTCCCGTCCAAGTCTAGTCTCGCCCCGTCCACCCATAAAGTGCATATTCGCCCCATCAGTGCGTATTTGACTTTTGGTTCAAGTCCTCCATGCTGGGGCAAGTCTGTGATCATTAAATCCCCTTGATTAATATCATATTCCTTCAGTGCAAGTCTCTCAAAAAAAATAATAATAATAATATAATAAACAAGAAAACAAGCTCGCTAGGTTGAAAACCCGCAAAGGGCGGCCTAGGCAAAAAGGAGCGCCCGGTGGACTGAAAACTTGCAAAGAGCGGTCCAGGCAAAATTAGGGCACAAAAAAGGAAAAAGAGGAAACACATAAAGATAGATAAACTATTGTTCTAAAGTTAAGTCTTATAGAAATAAGCAATCGGGATTTGAAATGAAGTTTGGCCATCTCCACAAAAACCCCAAAATCCCAGAAAGTCCTTTTCCTACCCACCTTGAGCCAAGAAAAACCAAAATCCAAAAATCACCCTAGACAAGGATCACCCCAAATAAAAAAAAACAGTGCATCACTTTTTATCAGCTCACCCGAGTCAAAAAAAAAAGGGAAAAAGAGAAAATCAAAAGAGGGGGATACAAAAATGAAAATCCCAAAACAAAAGAAAATGGTGAGCTGGTACATGTTACCACAAAGTACAAGAGATCCTTGTCTAAATAAACCTTCAAACACTTCCTTTGGCCTCAACATCAAACCCCTTAGTCATTCTACCATGAGACACGAATTTGCTTTAACAGAGCCCAAACAAGCCCAACAACCATCTTCCTCATTAACCGTCAATCAACGCCGAACAAAACTCATCCTCCCATTAGCCTCAAACACTTCATTAAGCCTAACCCTCCTTCCTCCACAAAACACCACAATCCCGAAAAGTCCATTCCGATCAATGACCGGTTGCTTTTGTTCACTCAAATTCTAATCTTAGGACGAACAAGCTTATCTATGTACAATGAGTTTGCTCAAAAGAAAAACAAACGATCAGAAAAAAGAAAGCTGATCAAGAAAGAATGAAACCTCAGAAAAAAGAGAACTGAGGAAACAAAAACAAACAGTCAGAAAAAAGAAAGCTGACAAAATAAAAAAGGAGGGACTTGCACTCCAAAACACATTCAAGATGCATTAAAACAAGGTTTAGCGATCACCAGGTAAGGATTCTTTCGCACCAAAAGTCAAGACATCAGTAGAGAACCAAAGATTTGCACTGAGAATACCACTCGGACCCAAAAGTTGGGGCATTCTCTTCACCACCCACACACCCTAGTCTTGGGAAAGCCTGTTCAATGCCCATCCCATGTCACTCCAGTTGTCAATGTCATTCCAAAGTAGGGCAAGTGCATTCCCATTCCTTCACCTCATTCATTCCCATAAAAAACCTCACCGGGGCAATTTCTCAACTCACTATCCTAAACAAGACCTTGTCATTCTGATTGGGACAGCTTTGTCCTTGTTATGACTGGGGCAACATCAAATCCTGCGGGTTGAAGCAAAACCCCTTTTCATTCCAGCTTTCATCCCAAGAGCCGAAGCGTTCCCAATTCATCATCTTCTACACCCCTAGTTATTGTCACCACTAGACAGGGGCAACTTATTCACTCGTCAAAAACCTGAATTGGGGAAATCTTGTATCCCTTGATCCCTCACAAGCTTCGGCAATAGCCATGTCGGTCATTCCTTCACTTCCCATGAAAGTCCATGCCCTAAACCAATCCCAAGTTAACGGACTCACTCATTCACATTTGCACCCCTATGCATGCTTACTAGATAATGCTTCAAAGAGAGAGAACACAAGTTAGTCATGCGATATTTAAGATTCAGTCGTCATTGGAAGGAAGAGAAAACAAGTGAGCTTGTTTGTAAATAAAATCTTGAGAACACCGGAGTTTGAATCAAATTCCATTTTTTCTCGACAAAATGGTCAATAATCATCTCAATTCCTTGCATTCAAAGTCTTGCATCTCATCATCACAAAAATGTTTAATCATTCATATCCTATTTTTCGCCTCATGCATTTAGGCGTTCCATTTTGTTTATCATAGTTTGCATCGTGCCAACATCATCATTTCATGAAAGGCAACAAAAAAAGAAGCAACGGATAAAAGCAAATAAAATCTTCCATCTCATTCCATCAAGCATCAAAGCTTTGCATCATAAAAGCAAAAACACGTCATCCCGTGTCATAACATTTGCATCCAAGCATTTCATTCACATCATATTCACATTCGCATTTCATGCATTCATCGCATGTCATCCAAAAATGCCTATGTTTCCCCAATCAACCATTTCATATCATTACACTATGCATCATAACATTAGCATCCAAACATTTCATTTGCATTCGTATTTCATGCATTCATCCCATATGCCTATGTTTCCCAATCAACCATTTCATATCAGGCATCAAAGTATTGCATTTGCATCCTCACATAGCAAAAGAGCAAAAGAGCAAACAAAAAAACAAACGGTCAGGAAAAAGAAAGCTGATCAAAGAATGAAAAAGCAAAAGAAAAAACAAACAGTCAGACAAAAGAAAGCTGACCAAAGAAAAATCAAAGAGATGAAGAATCAGGGATAGCATTTCACCACATTCATCATCACACCAAAATCATAGCATTGCATGCACATGCATAACATGCCCTTGCATAACATGCACTCATACTCCATGCACCATTCCTTGCATCAACTAACGTATGCAGGTACCTCAATCCAATACAGCAGCATCGGTCATTTCAGATCAACCAACCAACAGAATTTGTGAGCCCTCTGTGCTCATCCTGAGCCCTCTGTGCTCCTCCCGAGCCCTCTGCGCTCATCCTGAGCCCTTTGTGCTCCCCCTGAGCCCTTTGTGCTCATCCTGAGCCCTCTGTGCTCCTCCTGAGCCCTCTGCACTCATCCTGAGCCCTCTGTGCTCATCCTGAGCCCTCTGTGCTCATCCTGAGCCCTCTGTTCTCCTTCTGAGCCCTCTGTGCTCCTTCTGAGCCCTCTGTGCTCCTCCTGAGCCCTCTGCGATCACCCTGAGCCCTCTGTGCTCATCCTGAGCCCCCTGTGCTCCTCCTGAGCCCTCTGCGCTCATCCTGAGCCCTCTGCGCTCCCCCCCTGAGCCCTCTGTGCTCATCTTGAGCCCTCTGTGCTCCTCCTGAGCCCTCTGTGCTCCTCCTGAGCCCTCTGCGCTCCCCCCTGAGCCCTCTGTGCTCATCCTGAGCCCTCTGTGCTCCTCCTGAGCCCTCTGTGCTCCTCCTGAGCCCTCTGTGCTCCCCCCTGAGCCCTCTGCGCTCATCCTGAGCCCTCTGTGCTCCCCCTGAGCCCTCTGCGCTCATCCTGAGCCCTCTGCGCTCTTCCTGAGCCCTCTGTGCTCCCCCTGAGCCCTCTGTGCTCATCCTGAGCCCTCTGTGCTCCTCCTGAGCCCTCTGTGCTCCCCCTGAGCCCTCTGTGCTCCTCCTGAGCCCTCTGAGCTCCTCCTGAGCCCTCTGTGCTCATCCTGAGCCCTCCGCGCTCATCCTGAGTCCTCAGTGCTCCTTCTTTACTACTTTCTTTACCGCTTTTGGCACTCCAAGTGCCCAGTCTACTTTTCTGTTTTCACGCCAAGTGCCCATTTTACTTTTCTGTCTGCACGCCAAGTGCCCATTCTACTTTTCTGTTTGCACGCCAAGTGCCCATTTTACCTTTCAGTCTGCACGCCAAGTGCCCATTCTACTTTTCTGTTTGCACGCCAAGTGCCCATTTTACCTTTCAGTCTGCACGCCAAGTGCCCATTCTACTTTTTTGTTTGCACGCCAAGTGCCCATTTTACCTTTCAGTCTGCACGTCAGTGTTCATTTACTGTTTTCGTATCAACACGAAAGTGTCTATCTTCCCAAAAACCAAAAAAAAAAAAAAAGAAAATTCGGATTTCTCCAAATGGACAAAATTGGTATAATTTCTGAATTCTTTATTTCTATTTTACCTTCAAAATATGTCTCGCGCAATTCATATTTCTTGGTAAAATCCAAATAAAGAGGGGCAGCTGTCATACCCCAATTTTGTCCGGCTTAGGTCCAAACCCTAGTTTTCCACACAAAAATAAATTATGCATTGCATTTTAGGTCCTAGAAACCGCTCCAAAGTTTTTGAAATTAGTTTTAGGGTTAGAATGCACTTTTTGGGGAAATTAGGGTTTTTAAGGTCAAAAAGGGCATTTTGGTCATTTCTCACAAAAGGGTCTATAAAAAATAATTTTTGCATGAACCAAAGACCAAGAATCGATTTATATTATTTTCTAAAGGCCATGAAATCGAATTTTAAGCTCACCTATAGGCCAAGAATCGATTTCCTAAATCCTATGTTAAAGCATGAAATCGATTTGTGCATATACATAAGCCAAAGGTAAGAATCGATTTCCTTCTATTTCAAAAGACCTTGAAATCGATTGTCAAGCCATCCCATAGGCCATGAATCGATTCCTCATTGTTTTAACTAAGTGAAGAATCGATTTTCACCTATAAAGGATGTCCTGAGAATCGATTGTTACATTTTCCCTAAAAGGCAAGAATTGATTCCTCCTTGTTTTAACTAAGCTAAGAATCGATTTTCACCTATACAAAAGGTCCTGAAAATCGATTCCTCTTTGTTTTAACTGAGCTAAGAATCGATTTTCACCTATACAAAAGGTTCTGAAAATCGATTCCTACTTGTTTTCAAAGAACAAAGAATCGATTCCCATGTTTTCCAAAGAATAAAGAATCGATTCCTCACTATTTCAACTATCCAAAGAATCGACTCTTGAGGCTTCCAAGATGATAAGAATCGATTATCACATTATTACACATCATACATAATCGATTCTTTTCATTTCATTAAAATGTTTTTTTCAGATCTACGCATTCCTAAGCCTATAAATAGGCAGCCTCAAGTCACATTTTGGGAGGACACAGATTTTCACACACATTTTCACGAGATCAGAGAAAAAACCCATTTTTCTCGAAATTTCCCACATTTTAGAAAAACTCTTCTACGCTTTATTTTTTTCGCTCTATTCGTTCCGTTGGTCCGTCTGAGCTGATCTTCTGCAAGATTTAGTTGGAGTTGCGTTCTTCAAAGTTGTAGTACCTGCATTCATCAGAGGTATTTTTGTCTTTATATTTGTTAATATTTAATCATTGTGATCCATGCCAAAATTGCCCTATGTGATTTAACTTAGCTATAGTGTCATTGTTGATGATGAACCACATGATTCCCACTCATGCCTAGTGCATCATTTTCTAAGTGGTGAAGATGGTCTCAGATGATTCAACCTCCCCCTTTTAAACCCTTTCAAAAACATTTTATTAGAACTACGTCGCTTTGATTCCCATTTGGGATACGTAGGAGCGAGTCACGTTCTCGTCAAGCGCAACAAATAAAAATCCTTTTTCAACCGTAAACAAATCATTTTCACAAAACAAACAAAAGGAATCATTTTCAAACCCATTGTTGCTAGTAGCTCATCAGAGCCTTTGTTCGTTTAGCTATTAGTGGCAATGTCCTTTTCCCATAAGAATAATAAACGATGATCCATCATAACCTTTGTTAGTTTGATCGTCGTACAAATCAATCTCTTTCGAAAATCGCTTTCAAAAAAGATAATAAAAAACGAGTTGTTATCAATAGTCCATCAGAATCTTTGTTCGTTTGACTAGCGGTACAATTCTCATTATTCGAGTAATTAGTAGTGATTCATCATAGCCTCTGCTAGTTTAATCATTCACTAATTCTCGTCCTATTTCAAAAACTCACCAAAAAAAGATTAAAAAACAAAAACTTTTCAAAAAGACAACCTAGAACTACGTCGCCTTTGATTCTCCACCCGGAGATACGTAGGAGCAGGGCCACGCCCCTGTCAAGCACAAAAATAAACAATTTCTAAATTAAAAAATACAAACACATCTCTTTCATGAAACAAAAATCAAAAATCTTATCTTCACAGTAGGGGATTAAGTCGGTCGTACGGCCGGGTTAATCATTGTTTTAGGATAAGTGAACTGTGGTCCTTCAGAGCCCCAGCGCTCCTTCAGCCCCCAGCGGCCCTTCAGACCCCCAGTGGTCCTTCAACACAGATCACACAATCCTAAGACCCCTATATTAAAAAACACCAACACACAAACATTTTCTAACCAAGAACTACGTAGCTTTGAATTCTCCATCGTACCGGGAGATACGTAGGAGCGGGCCATGTCCCGTCAAGCACTTTTTTTTCTAAAAAACCTTTTTCCCCCCAAAATAAAATTTTTGTTAAGTTTTCCCATTCATCTTCAAACAAGAAATAAATGGGCAAATCTAGATATTTTTCAAATCAAACGTTAAAACCACACATTTAATTAGAGGTTCCCTTTCGGTAGAAAGGACGTGTGCGGTGCTAACACCTTCCTCGCACGTAATCGACCCCCGAACCTATATCTCTAGTTTTCAAAAGACCATCCGCCTTGTCCAAAAGACCTTTTTTCAATGTTTTGGTCTTAAAATTAAAATATTGGTGGCGGCTCCAAAATTTTTTCCACGTTGTACATTAAGAAACCCAAACGGGGGATTTTTCGGGGTGCAACAGCTGGCGACTCCGCTGGGGAACTTTTTTTAGAAGGCGAGGGTCAAGCCTAACTAATTAAAATGTGTGGTTTAATGTATTATTGATTTGATTAATACCTTGTTTGCCTTTCTTTCTTATCATTGATTGTAGGCATATGCATTTGTCTTCTTTGCTGTTCCCTAGCTCTTCTTTTAATCCTTTTTATATGTTTATGCTCATGCATTCTTCCAACCCCCATGTTCCCTTCTTTCTTTGCTCCTTTCTTCAAGGTAAGCTCATGCATTTCTCCCCAATTCTATCATGCCCCTTCTTCTCAGCTCCCTTTCTGAAGTAAGTAATGTGTTTGTTGTTGGTACCCTAGGCTAGTTGTATTTGAATGATATTAAACCCTAGGATAGACGACATGCTATTGTTTGGACTGTCTGGATTTTCATTTGCAGGTGGGGTAGTTTTGAGGAAATGCCCTTCACACACACCACTTGTACCTTGAGATGATATGCTTTGAGAGAAAGACCATAACCCAGGTCTGTGAGAGTATCTTAGGATGAGTGGATTCAAGTAGCGAGAGCCCATCAGGACCTTTGTCCGTTTGGCTACTGGCGAAAGTTTCAATCAGAGTTGTGCTCTTTCATGATGCCTTGTACCTAGCAGTTCGCTGCATTTACGAGGAATTTCGTGAAAGAGACTGTGGCTCTGATGACCTCTGTGAGGGTGTGAGTAGAGCTACATAAGAAGATTATCCCTAAAGTGTCTTAGATCATAGGTTCTACCCCATTTTAGGTCACCAGGGCTTTCCAAATTGTATGCTGCATCGTGCATTCAGTTCAATCAATTTTCCCTCAGAATTTTCGAAAATTAAAAAAAAAGATGTGCTTTTCCTTTTCAATAAAACGCCTATATGAGGTGGTATATAGTGTGAAAATTCTCAAAATCACCACCCGTAAATATTCTCTTTCTGTAAAAAACAAAAAGAAGTATCTTGCATCCTGCATCATTACATCATTGCGTCATTTGCATTGAATACAGTTCCCATTTTGAAAAGAATCATTCATCTTGCATTCCCTTTCGTTACATAAAGATAAAACAAAAAACAATTGTCATCTGCATAGTATAAGCATTTCGTTTATAATCATGCAAAAAAAAAAATCCTCGTCAAGTTCATCCAAGACGAGACATTCATACATAAGCATTATTTCAAAAAAGTGCAGTAGAACTACGTAAGCTTTGATTCCTCATTACAATGGGGATACGTAGGATCGGGTCATACCCCGTCAAGCACATTTTTCTAAAACCTTTTTTCCAATAAATCATTTGCATCTCCAAATAATTTTCAAAATCATGTTCCAAAACTAAAAAAAACAAAAAAGAAAATCATTGTGAGTATCATGCATTTCATTGCACAAAAAAATGAAAATAAGAAAGCATCTCATTCATAATCATGAATAAAAATCATCATCAAACTTATTCAAAATGTAGCATTCATGCACCATTTCGTCACTTTGGTTCAAATACATCATTCCTCCATACATGCATCTTTCAAAAAAGGAAGGGGCATTGGCATTTCATACCTTGCCTTGCCTCTAAAAAAATCATCATCATTTAGAGAAAA